>JACMZG010000094.1:100721-105721 GCA_018340805.1 Microvelia longipes
TTATTCATTTGTTTTATATAAACTAACACAAAGAAAAAAAACAAAAAAAGATATTGTTTGTTTATAACAAATGCTCGTCATAGTGATTTCATATAAATTTGGTTTTCTTTATTTATTTTTTAAAAATATATTTTAGAAAAACTGCTGAAACTGCTCCTCATTGTATAAAATCTTCGATTAATAAAAAAGAAACTACAGTGAAAAGGACCGCGAATATAAATTTTAGAATAAAAATTCTGTAAAGATCATCCGCATGAAAGTGAAATCAAGAAAGAACATTGCATAAAATAAAAAAATATTATAAATTTTAAAAGATCATACACATAGTTCTCTAGCCGTAACCAGGAAGGTATAAATAAAACAGCGTATTTAATTGTGCTTTTAACCAGCGCATTTTTTAATTTAATTTTCAATTTTCAGAAATAATAACTATCATGTAAATGTAAAGAGAGTAATAGTTACTCCCGCTTGACTGATTATAATAATAATAAAATAATAATAATAATAATATTAATTATAATAATATAATAATAATAATAATAATAATAATAATAATAATAATAATAATAATAATAATAATAATAATAATAATAATAATAATATAATAAATAATAATAATAATAATAATAATAATATAATAATATAATAATAATAATAATAATAATAATAATAATAATAATAATAATAATAATAATAATAATAATAATAATAATAATAATAATAATAATAATAATAATAATAATAATAATAATAATAATAATAATAATAATATAAAATAATAATAATAATAATAATAATAATAATAATAATAATAATAATAATAATAATATAATAATAATAATAATAATAATAATATAATATAATAATCGATTTTACATTTAACAATCGATTTTATTCAATAAAATGTAATAAATGTTTATTAATTTTATATTACTTATTATAATAAGTAGTTTGTTAATAAGTAATATTTCATTTGAAACTTAAAAAAATAAAATAATTTTTTACACAAAATTTCAAAGAAAAATGCAAATATTTCATGTCATAAAATCAAATATTACAGTTTTTATACATTTTCGACTTAGAAAATAATCGAGAATTTTTATTTTAAAAAAATCTTTTCTTAATTATTTCTCTGTTATTTCCCAATTTATTAAATACTACCCATGTTAGATAACTAATGCTATATTTGGTAGTCTATGTAAAGTTGACATAGTATTATATATACTGTTGATTTTTGATTATCAATGAAATTAAACTCATATATTCGTTATGAATTATGGGTAAATGAAAAAATGTTGTAGTGGCGAATGTTGTTTCGGTAACGGTTTCCAAATGCGTGGAGTTATCGTCTACTACGTACCACATGAACAAGGGTAAATATAGCTTTCGCTTTGAAGCGTTAGTAATTTAAATTTCTATTCCCAGGCCTTTTTCTAGTCAGATACAGTTGTGAAGCTTGCTTTGCGATTGTTTATTGCTTGTTAGTTGAATTTGTTGAATCAAAACGCTAACAATAAAAGCAATTCAATGAATATCATATATTTAAATATATAACGAATGGCCTATTTTAGTTATCGGTTAAACGATAGCTAAGCGATTGAATAAAAATCGTACGTATCATTATTGATGAAAACGTAAATGCTAAGTAGAGTAAACTGAAATGATCAAGCTTTTATGCATCGATGATGCATTGAGTAAACGATATTTATATTTTGGATTTAATATAATGTGACTGAGAAAAATGGTAAAACATTTTTCTTTTCAAATCAGTTAATAAAAATGAGACTTGATTATACATTGTATTTAAATCATTTATTGCAAAAAATAAAAATCGTTGAAAGGGTGATAATTAAATTTATTTCACAAAATAGTGGTTTTTTAAATGAAATTGCTGTTTTTGGATTATCATGTGGTTAATGCTTGATCGATTGATAAAGTTAATGATACTTGTGTTTATTGATTTTCAATATCTTTAGTGACTACTTAATTGAAACCATGTTAAGTAGAGTACGTAAAATAAATATCTGGTTGATCCTGCCAGTAGTCATATGCTTATCTCAAAGATTAAGCCATGCATGTCTTAGTACAAAGTCTCGTACACTTAAACCGCGGATGGCTCATTATAACAGCTATGATTTGAGAGATTCTATCATTTTGCCATGGGATAACTGTGGTAATTCTAGAGCTAATATCTAACAGAATGCCGTGACTCACGAAGCGGCGGATTTATTAGATCAAAATCAACCTGGTGAAAACCGGTTTTTTGATGACTCTGATAATTTTACTGATCGTACGACCTTTGTGTTGACGACATCTCTTGAAGTGGCTGACCTATCAACTTTCGATGGTAAGATTTACCATGGTTGTAACGGGTAACGGGGAATCAGTGTTCGATTCCGGAGAGGGAGCCTGAGAAACGGCTACCACATCCACGGAAGGCAGCAGGCGCGTAAATTACCCAATACCGGTTCGGTGAGGTAGTGACAAAAAATAACAATATGGGCCCTAGTGGTTTCATAATTGCAATGAGAACATTTTAAATACTTTATCAAGTATCAATTGGAGGGCAAGTCTGGTGCCAGCAGCCGCGGTAATTCCAGCTCCAATAGCGTATATTAAAGTTGTTGCAGTTAAAAAGCTCGTAGTTGAAATTGAGGAAAAAGATGGTTTGAAATCTTTGATTGAAAGCTATCTTGTCCTTCGACGTCGTGTATATCTTTGATGCTCTTTAATGGGTGTTGAGGATGACCGACAAGTTTACTTTGAAAAAATTAGAGTGCTTAAAGCAGGCTGATGCTTGCATATTGTTGCATGAATAATAAAATAAGACTTCGGTTTTATTTTGTTGGTTTTCGAAACTGAAGTAATGATTAAAAGAGACTGCCGGGGGCATATGTATGCTGGTGCTAGAGGTGAAATTCTTAGATCATCAGCAGACAGTCTACTGCGAAAGCATTTGCCAAGAATGTTTTCATTAATCAAGAACGAAAGTCAGAGGATCGAAGACGATCAGATACCGTCCTAGTTCTGACCATAAACTATGCCAACTGACAGTTCGCGAAGGTAATTTAAATCTCCTTGCGAGAAGTCACCGGGAAACCTAAGTCTATGGGTTCCGGGGGAAGTATGGTTGCAAAGCTGAAACTTAAAGGAATTGACGGAAGGGCACCACCAGGAGTGGAGCCTGCGGCTTAATTTGACTCAACACGGGAAATCTCACCCGGTCCGGACACTGTGAGGATTGACAGATTGATAGCTCTTTCTTGATTCGGTGGGTGGTGGTGCATGGCCGTTCTTAGTTGGTGGAGCGATTTGTCTGGTTAATTCCGTTAACGAACGAGACTCTAACCTGCTAAATAGTACATTTGTTTTAAAATAGCAAATGCTGACTTCTTAGAGGAATAAATAGCGTTTAGCTAAATGAAAAAGAGCAATAACAGGTCTGTGATGCCCTTAGATGTCCGGGGCCGCACGCGCGCTACAATGGCAGTAACAGCGAGTTTAATTCCTAGCTAGAAATGGCTGGGTAACCTGCTTAATCACTGTCGTGTCAGGAATAGTGGATTGAAATTATTCCACTTGAACGAGGAATTCCTAGTAAGTGCAAGTCACTAGCTTGCGCTGATTACGTCCCTGCCCTTTGTACACACCGCCCGTCGCTACTACCGATTGAATGGTTTAGTGAGATCGTTGGATTCCGATTTAAGAAATGGCAACATTTCTATAGTTGGGAAAAGACAATCAAACTTGATCATTTAGAGGAAGTAAAAGTCGTAACAAGGTTTCCGTAGGTGAACCTGCGGAAGGATCATTATTAGTTCATTGAAATTAAAAGAACGATTAGAATTTACAGCTGACATGCTATAAATTAAATTAAAAAAACGATTTTGGCTCTGATAATTCATTTTATAATGAATTATTAAATATAAAAAGTGCTGATTTTAATTTACTAATTACATATTATGCTACTTGGATTGTTTTATTGCGAAGTATTCGGCTCGCTAAACAATAAATCGACTCGTTTTATAGTAGTAAATATGGTTTCAAGTGCTAGTAGTAAATTAATCAGCATTAAACCAACACATTCACGGGGTGCCTATGGTATTTTTCGAAATACCGAGTACTCATATAAACATTTTTTGGGTGTTGTTTATATGACAGACTTATGTCCGTAGTCTCTCGTAAAAAGGAAATTACAAAACACAAGTTGTTGGCACTGATAAAAACAATATCAAAGCATTATCAGGATATTGTGCAAGGTTTAATTAGTTTAGTAATATAATATCTTTAAAAATTTAGTGTTATTTATTTGGTCAATATACGAATTCAAGTTGCAGTGATTAATAATAACTGGTCTAATGCTTTGTAGATAAATATCCGAATTCAGTTATTTTATTAATCATTTATTTTGGCAAAACTGCAATTGGCTAAAGAATTTGTATGTTGATTAACACGATATTATATGAAAAGCTGCCCCGTGTGTTTCTATTTCTATTTAACTTTACAGTATCGTTTGGTGATCAAATGATAATGGCAATCCTCGACTTTGTAAAAGAAGTTGGGTTGATTGAAATTAGAATATGGATCGCTGTAAAAAGCATCTGTATATTATTAACCACTTTAAGCGATGGATCACTCGGCTCGCACGTCGATGAAGAAACGTAGCAAAACATGTGAATTAATGTGAACTGCACAACGCTCTGATCATTGACATTTTGAACGCAAATGGCGGCTATGGGTCAACCTATAGCCACATCTGTCTGAGGTCGGCATAGCATTTATCATTACGTTCAATAGTAATGTTTTGAGGGGTTCACTTTTGGTTTTTATTTCAATCGAAAGTGCCTCTTTAAGGTGATAGTGTATTTGTTAAACAAGTACACCTCTATGGAAACATAGAGTTTCGATTTTTGAAATGCTATTAATATACAGTTTATACATATGAAATTAACATAAAGTTAATGCTGTTGTTGAAGTTAATAGATTTATTTGTTATTGTT
>JACMZG010000094.1:110721-115721 GCA_018340805.1 Microvelia longipes
ACAATTCATTATTATTATTGTTAATAATTTTCTGTAAATTATTTTTAAAAAATTGATAAATTTTGATTTATTTGATGACAAGATTAAAAAATTTCCCAAAAAGTTTCCAAAAAAATTTTGGGATTAAATATTACATAATTTCTTACTAACTGTTAAATGAAATTTAATTAATTAACTTTTAAATTAATATAACTTTGTTTCCAATAATTAAATAAGGCAAATAAACTGTCCGCCTTATTATATTTTTTGTTCTTTCTAATGATATATAAATCATATTATCGAACCTAAAATAAAGAAACCGAAACACATTTTATTAAAAAAATTATTGCACTAAAATTTATGACAAAGATATTTTTGCAAGTATTACATCATTGCATAATAATTCTTAAGTAAAATTTAATTAATTAATTTTCAAATTAATATAACTTTTTTCATCTGAGACATATACGAAAAGTAAGGAATGGATCTGATTTCCCTTTCTTTGCTCTTTCTAATAATATGTAAATCATATTAATACACCTTAAATTAAAGAAAATAATAATTTTTTAAGAAAATTATAAATTAAGGAAAACTCCCAGCCTCCGATAAACTTAAACCTCGAATAACTTTGTGAATAATAAAGTTTTTTGGTATATTTAAACTGATTCCTACTCAACTTTTTACGCTCTTTCATTAGATATATAATTCAATTCAGTACAATGTGTATTTCTTCAACTCCCAGCGGCCAAATCAAAAATTAAGGAAACCTCTCATAAACTTAAATTTAGTCATAACTTTAGTAAAAATTGAGATATATAAGAGATTTTAGTATGATTCGATGTAGAATTTTTTTCTCTAACTGATAATTATATAAATTTAATAATATCAGCAAAAAGTGATAATTATGTTTAATCACGTGTATTTTTAATGAACCAACATAAATGTCTAAACTATTGCTAAAAAATTTTAAATTTGAAATAAAAATTAGTACATTTAACAGAGAATTAAAAATTATACTAGAAAAAGCAATTTGAGCTTAATAAACATAATAAATACAAACAAAAAGATAAAAAAAATTTTAAAATTTTTACACAAATTTTCAAAGAGAAATGCCCTAAATTTCTTATTTTTAACCGTTTTTGATAAATTTTTTTGCTAACCATATTAAGAAAACAGTTTTACATCTAAATAAATATATTTTGGAAACAATAAATTAATACTAAAGTCGCCGGTTTCAGGAATGCTACCCAAGGTATATATCCACAGTATATGTGAGCTGACTATTTAATTATAGTTGATTAGTTGAAATATACTGATTGATTATTTGTTGGCTCATATAAAATCTATCAATTGTTAATACAATTGTGGATCAGTACAGAATATTTTGTTAGTAGCCCTACAGCCAACGCAGCGATAATCCTTAAATAATCTTTATGATTGTTTACGTTTATACATATTCGTCCGGGTGAATATAGCAGCAGCATTGTAGCAGTTGCAATTTCATTTTCTCTGTCCAGGCCTGTATCTTGTCAGATTTAATTGATTATTTCAATTAATTACCTATCATTTATGAGGGTTTAACGAATAAAGAAATAGTTGCTTTGCAATTATAACGAATGACCTAATGTAGCTGTGTTTAAATATGCAGTTATGCGATTGAATATTAACGAAATGACTCGCTTAGGCGGTCGTATATATATAAATATCTGGTTGATCCTGCCAGTAGTCATATGCTTATCTCAAAGATTAAGCCATGCATGTCTAAGTACACAGTTTTATAAACTGAAACCGCGGATGGCTCATTATAACAGCTATTATTTAAGAGATATAATCTATTTGCCACAAGATAACTGTGGTAATTCTAGAGCTAATATTTTAAAGAATGCCGTGACTCACGAAGCGGCGGATTTATTAGATCAAAACTAACCTGTCGCAAGGCAGAATTTTGATGACTCTGGATAACTTCACTGATCGTACAACCTTAGTGTTGACGACGAATCTCTTGAAATGGCTGACCTATCAACTTTCGATGGTAAGATCAAAGCTTACCATGGTTGTAACGGGTAACGGGGAATCAGTGTTCGATTCCGGAGAGGGAGCCTGAGAAACGGCTACCACATCCACGGAAGGCAGCAGGCGCGAAAATTACCCAATACCGGTTCGGTGAGGTAGTGACAATAAATAACAATATGGGCCCTAGTGGTTTCATAATTGCAATGAGATATTTTAAATACTTTATCAAGTATCAATTGGAGGGCAAGTCTGGTGCCAGCAGCCGCGGTAATTCCAGCTCCAAAAGCGTATATTAAAGTTGTTGCAGTTAAAAAGCTCGTAGTTGAAATTGAGGAAATGATTCTTTATGAGGTCTATGACCGAGTGTTGAATCTTCCTTCACCGTCGTGTATATTGTTAAGTCACTTTATTGGGATTTTTCAATAACCGACAAGTTTACTTTGAAAAAATTAGAGTGCTTAAAGCAGGCTTATGCCTGCATATTGTTGCATGGAATAATGAAATAAGACTTCGGTTTTATTTTGTTGGTTTTCGAAACTGAAGTAATGATTAAAAGAGACTGCCGGGGGCATATGTATGCTGGTGCTAGAGGTGAAATTCTGAGACCATCAGCAGACAATCTACTGCGAAAGCATTTGCCAAGAATGTTTCATTAATCAAGAACGAAAGTCAGAGGATCGAAGACGATCAGATACCGTCCTAGTTCTGACCATAAACTATGCCAACTGACAGTTAGCGATGATAATTTCATCTTGCTAGAAGTCACCGGGAAACCAAAGTCTTTGGGTTCCGGGGAAGTATGGTTGCAAAGCTGAAACTTAAAGGAATTGACGGAAGGGCACCACCAGGAGTGGAGCCTGCGGCTTAATTTGACTCAACACGGGAAATCTCACCCGGTCCGGACACTGTGAGGATTGACAGATTGATAGCTCTTTCTTGATTCGGTGGGTGTGGTGCATGGCCGTTCTTAGTTGGTGGAGCGATTTGTCAGGTTAATTCCGATAACGAACGAGACTCTAACTTGCTAAATAGTGTATTTATTTTAACTCGTAAATGATCACTTCTTAGAAGAATAAATAGCGTCTAGCTAAATGAAAAAGAGCAATAACAGGTCTGTGATGCCCTTAGATGTCCGGGGCCGCACGCGCGCTACAATGGCAGTTCCAACAAGTATCCCTTACTAGAAATAGTTGGGCAATCTTGTGAAACACTGTCGTATCAGGGATTGCGAATTGTAATTATTTCGCATGAACGAGGAATTCCTAGTAAGCGCAAGTCACTAGCTTGCGCTGATTACGTCCCTGCCCTTTGTACACACCCCCGTCGCTACTACCGATTGAATGGTTTAGTGAGATTGTTGGATTCTGGTCTAAGAAATGGCAACATTTCTATGAATGGGAAAAGACACTCAAACTTGATCATTTAGAGGAAGTAAAAGTCGTAACAAGGTTTCCGTAGGTGAACCTGCGGAAGGATCATTATTAGTTCATAACAGTTTAACTCGTAACTAAAATTAGTGTATCATGATACTGATGCATCAATGCTATTTTGAGTTGTAAGCAAATGTGAATTGATTTTTCGGGTCAATTCTATTTTGCAATAGGTTCAGGATACAACTTGGCTTAGCATTAAACTCTTTCTCAGGGTGCCTATGTCGTGTGAATAGAAATATTTGCGTGGCAAGTACAGTGCATACTTTAAATTGGCGTATGCAATACGGATTTTGAATTTATTCATTATCTGGCACTGATCTAAACAATATCAAAGCGTGATCAAGATATTGTGCAAGGCTTAAATATTTCAGTAAAGATTGTTTACGTATTTGTCCGAGTCGCGACTACCTGATGCTTTGTAGGTTAATACCGAAATTGTTGCGATAAATCTTGGATTGGCTATAAATATGTTTACAAAATTGAAAGAGAGCCCTGAGAACGTCTATAATTTAATTTTATAATAGTATTGCAAAAGCAATACGGGTCCTCGATTTCATTATTGAGTTGATCAAAATAGAGTATGGATCGCCTAATAGCATCTGTATTAATAACCACTTTAAGCGATGGATCACTCGGCTCACACGTCGATGAAGAACGTAGCAAAATACGTGAATTAATGTAAAATGCACAACGCTCTGATCATTGACAATTTGAACGCAAATGGCGGCTATTGGTAAACCTTTAGCCACGGCTGTCTGAGGGTCGGCATTGTATTTATCATTACGTTCAATAGTAATGTTTTGAGGGGTCACTTTTGGCGTTTATTTTGTCGAAAGTGCCTCTTTAAGGTGATAGTGTATTTCGGTACACCTCTATGGAAACATAGAGTTTATGTTGAATTCGTAATTTATTGCGTTTTTAACAAATCGAGTATGTGGAATGTTCTGGATTATTAAAATTACTTTCGGTTTTAATTAGCTGGAGCCACGGCTTTATGAGTTGTGCTCTAGTGATACGTTAGTAAGAGTAAATAATCAATTTATTTTAAGGAACATTCATTATGCATATTTGATTTATTACCCGACCTCAGATCAGACGAGATTACCCGCTGAACTTAAGCATATCATTAAGCGGAGGAAAAGAAACTAACAAGGATTTCCCCAGTAGTGGCGAACGACCGGGAATTAGCCCAGCACCGAATCCTGTATCTTTGATATTGGGAATTGTGGTGTAAAGGTTGCGTTTTTAATTGAAGATGATACTCCAAATTCACTTGATTGTGATGTTGTCCATAGAGGGTGTTAGGCCCGTTGGAGTGTTTGAAACTATTATTGATGCTTCCTATGAGTCGGATTGTTTGAGAATGCAGTCCAAATTGGGTGGTAAACTCCATCTAAGGCTAAATACTTGTGTGAGTCGATAGCAAACAAGTACCGTGAGGGAAAAGTTGAAAAGAACTTTGAAGAGAGAGTTAAATAGTACGTGAAATCGCTTAGAGGTAAACGAGTGAAGCCGAAGATGTTGTATGGGATTCAGTTAACTGCGTGTTTCTTGATTTTTGCGAAATCCCAGGAA
>JACMZG010000094.1:120721-125400 GCA_018340805.1 Microvelia longipes
AAAATTTTAAAATTTTTACACAAATTTTCAAAGAGAAATGCCCTAAATTTCTTATTTTTAACCGTTTTTGATAAATTTTTTTCGCTAACCATATTAAGAAAACAGTTTTACATCTAAATAAATATATTTTGGAAACAATAAATTAATACTAAAGTCGCCGGTTTCAGGAATGCTACCCAAGGTATATATCCACAGTATATATGTGAGCTGACTATTTAATTATAGTTGATTAGTTGAAATATACTGATTGATTATTTGTTGGCTCATATAAAATCTATCAATTGTTAATACAATTGTGGATCAGTACAGAATATTTTGTTAGTAGCCCTACAGCCAACGCAGCGATAATCCTTAAATAATCTTTATGATTGTTTACGTTTATACATATTCGTCCGGGTGAATATAGCAGCAGCATTGTAGCAGTTGCAATTTCATTTTCTCTGTCCAGGCCTGTATCTTGTCAGATTTAATTGATTAATTCAATTAATTACCTATCATTTATGAGGGTTTAACGAATAAAGAAATAGTTGCTTTGCAATTATAACGAATGACCTAATGTAGCTGTGTTTAAATATGCAGTTATGCGATTGAATATTAACGAAATGACTCGCTTAGGCGGTCGTATATATATAAATATCTGGTTGATCCTGCCAGTAGTCATATGCTTATCTCAAAGATTAAGCCATGCATGTCTAAGTACACAGTTTTATAAACTGAAACCGCGGATGGCTCATTATAACAGCTATTATTTAAGAGATATAATCTATTTGCCACAAGATAACTGTGGTAATTCTAGAGCTAATTTTTAAAGAATGCCTGACTCACGAAGCGGCGGATTTATTAGATCAAAACTAACCTGTCGCAAGGCAGAATTTTGATGACTCTGGATAACTTCACTGATCGTACAACCTTTGTGTTGACGACGAATCTCTTGAAATGGCTGACCTATCAACTTTCGATGGTAAGATCAAAGCTTACATGGTTGTAACGGGTAACGGGAATCAGTGTTCGATTCCGGAGAGGGAGCCTGAGAAACGGCTACCACATCCACGGAAGGCAGCAGGCGCGAAAATTACCCAATACCGGTTCGGTGAGGTAGTGACAATAAATAACAATATGGGCCCTAGTGGTTTCATAATTGCAATGAGAATATTTTAAATACTTTATCAAGTATCAATTGGAGGGCAAGTCTGGTGCCAGCAGCCGCGGTAATTCCAGCTCCAAAAGCGTATATTAAAGTTGTTGCAGTTAAAAAGCTCGTAGTTGAAATTGAGGAAATGATTCTTTATGAGGTCTATGACCGAGTGTTGAACTTCCTTCACCGTCGTGTATATTGTTAAGTCACTTTATTGGGATTTTTCAATAACGACAAGTTTACTTTGAAAAAATTAGAGTGCTTAAAGCAGGCTTATGCCTGCATATTGTTGCATGGAATAATGAAATAAGACTTCGGTTTTATTTTGTTGGTTTTCGAAACTGAAGTAATGATTAAAGAGACTGCCGGGGGCATATGTATGCTGGTGCTAGAGGTGAAATTCTGAGACCATCAGCAGACAATCTACTGCGAAAGCATTTGCCAAGAATGTTTCATTAATCAAGAACGAAAGTCAGAGATCGAAGACGATCAGATACCGTCCTAGTTCTGACCATAAACTATGCAACTGACAGTTAGCGATGATAATTTATCATCTGCTAGAAGTCACCGGGAAACCAAAGTCTTTGGGTTCCGGGGAAGTATGGTTGCAAAGCTGAAACTTAAAGGAATTGACGGAAGGGCACCACCAGGGAGTGGAGCCTGCGGCTTAATTTGACTCAACACGGGAAATCTCACCCGGTCGGACACTGTGAGGATTGACAGATTGATAGCTCTTTCTTGATTCGGTGGGTGGTGGTGCATGGCCGTTCTTAGTTGGTGGAGCGATTTGTCAGGTTTAATTCCGATAACGAACGAGACTCTAACTTGCTAAATAGTGTATTTATTTTAACTCGTAAATGATCACTTCTTAGAAGAATAAATAGCGTCTAGCTAAATGAAAAAGAGCAATAACAGGTCTGTGATGCCCTTAGATGTCCGGGCCGCACGCGCGCTACAATGGCAGTTCCAACAAGTATCCCTTACTAGAAATAGTTGGGCAATCTTGTGAAACACTGTCGTATCAGGGATTGCGAATTGTAATTATTTCGCATGAACGAGGAATTCCTAGTAAGCGCAAGTCACTAGCTTGCGCTGATTACGTCCCTGCCTTTTACACACCGCCCGTCGCTACTACCGATTGAATGGTTTAGTGAGATTGTTGGATTCTGGTCTAAGAAATGGCAACATTTCTATGAATGGGAAAAACACTCAAACTTGATCATTTAGAGGAAGTAAAAGTCGTAACAAGGTTTCCGTAGGTGAACCTGCGGAAGATCATTATTAGTTCATAACAGTTAACTCGTAACTAAAATTAGTGTATCATGATACTGATGCATCAATGCTATTTTGAGTTGTAAAGCAAATGTGAATTGATTTTTCGGGTCAATTCTATTTTGCAATAGGTTTAGGATACAACTTGGCTTAGCATTAAACTCTTTCTCAGGTGCCTATGTCGTGTGAATAGAAATATTTGCGTGGCAAGTACAGTGCATACTTTAAATTGGCGTATGCAATACGGATTTTGAATTTATTCATTATCTGGCACTGATCTAAACAATATCAAAGCGTGATCAAGATATTGTGCAAGGCTTAAATAATTTCAGTAAAGATTGTTTACGTATTTGTCCGAGTCGCGACTACCTGATGCTTTGTAGGTTAATACCGAAATTGTTGCGATAAATCTTGGATTGGCTATAAATATGTTTACAAAATTGAAAGAGAGCCCTGAGAACGTCTATAATTTAATTTATAATAGTATTGTGCAAAGCATACGGGTCCTCGATTTCATTATTGAGTTTGATCAAAATAGAGTATGGATCGCCTAATAGCATATCTGTTAATAACCACTTAACGATGGATCACTCGGCCACACGTCGATGAAGAACGTAGCAAAATACGTGAATTAATGTAAAATGCACAACGCTCTGATCATTGACAATTGAACGCAAATGGCGGCTATTGTAAACCTTAGCCACGCTGTCTGAGGGTCGCATTGTATTATCATTACGTTCAATAGTAATGTTTTGAGGGGTTCACTTTGGCGTTTATTTTTGTCGAAAGGCCTCTTTAAGGATAGGTAGTTTCGTGTACACCTCTATGGAAACATAGATGTTTATGTTGAATTCGTAATTTATTGCGTTTTTTAACAAATCGAGTATGTGGAATGTTCGATTATTAAAATACTTTCGTTTTAAATTACTATGAGCCACGGCTTTATGAGTTGTGCTCTAGTGATACGTTATAAAGTTAAATAATCATTTATTTTAAGGAAACATTCATTATGCATATTTTGATTATTACCCACCTCAGATCAGACGAGATTACCCGCTGAACTTAAGCATATCATTAACGGAGGAAAAAAACTAACAAGGATTTCCCCATATGGCAACGACCGAAATTAGCCAGCACCGAATCTGTATCTTTAATTGGGATGTGGTGTAAAGGTTGCGTTTTTAATTTGAAGATGATATACTCCAAATTCACTTGATTGTGATGTGCCATAGAGGGTGTTAGCCCGTTGGAGGTTTGAAAATATTATTTGATGTTCCTATGATCGATGTTTGAGAATGCAGTCAAAATTGGGTGTAAACTCCATCTAAGGCTAAATACTTGTGTGAGTCCGAACAAACAAGTACCTGAGGAAAAGTCTGAAAAGAACTTTGAAGAGAGAGTAAATAGTACGTGAAATCGCTTAGAGGTAAACGAGTGAAGCCGAAGATGTTGTAATGGATCAGTTTAACTGCGTGTTTTCTTGATTTTTGCGAATCCCACTAGGAACGACCTTTTATCGGATCTTAATATGCGGTTTATGCACTTTCTGTTATATACAGTACTGCGACCGATACGCGTCTTTTTTCTGTCGTAATTTTGAAGTGATCATTTACGAGTTTAAAATAAATACTCCCAGCCTCCGATAAACTTAAACCCTCGAGAATAACTTTTGTGAAATTAATAAATTTTTTTGGTATATTAACTGATTCCTACTCAACTTTTTACGCTCCTTTCATTACATATATAATTCAATTCAAGTACAATGTGTATTTCTTCAAACTCCCAGCGGGCCAAATCCAAAAATTAAGGAAACCTCTCATAAACTTAATTTAGTCATAACTTTCAGTAAAATTCGAGATATATAGAGGATTTTAAGTAGATTCGATGTAAAGAATTTTTTCTCTAAACTGATAAATTAATCAACATTAATAATATAAGCAAAAAGTGTAATTAATGTTTAATCACGTGGTATTTTTAATGAACCAACATACAATGTCTAAACTATGGCTAAAAAAAATTTTAATTTGAAATAAAAATTAGTACATTTAACAGAGACTTAAAAATTATACAGGAAAAGCAATTTGAAAGGCTTAACTAAACATAAAAATCACAAAACAAAAAGATAAAAAAAATTTTAAAAATTTTTAACACAAATTTTCAAAGAGAAATGCCCTAAAATTTCTTATTTTTTAACGTTTTTTGATAAATTTTTCGCTAACGCCATATTAAGAAAAAAACAGTTTACATCTAAATAAATATATTTTTGGAAACA
>JACMZG010000094.1:143928-154240 GCA_018340805.1 Microvelia longipes
CTGTAAATCGTTTAACCCCACCAACAATAATTTCCTCTCTATCCAATCAACTTCATCCTCCTATTAATTTTCCCATTCGTTCCCATTCGTCAATCCTTTCAATTCGGTCATCCACAATAATACAGTCTCTTCCTCCACATTCTGATCCTCTTCTTCTACAATAATACAGTTCCTCTTCAATCCGAGAGTCCTCTTCTTCCACATTCTGATTCCTCTTCTTCACATTCCGGTCCTTTCTCCCATTCTGATCCTTTTCCTCCACAATAATACAGTCTTCTTTCAATACGAGAGTCCTCTACTTCAACTATTCTTATTTTCTTAGTGGTGGGCAAGTATCTATTTTTGATTTTTAATAATTTTCTTTTATTTGTGTGAATTGTGTGTCAAAATGCTGTGCGTGTTCCTTATAAAAGTTTAAATATGAACCTAAACTTATTGTTGTACATTTTTGGGCACAGATATTTTTTACTATAATACCATTCGCCATAATATTTTTCCATAATATTATGACAATGGATATTATGCACTGTATTTACAACAGTAATGTTGATACAGTTTACAATTATCTGGAAAAATAAATTCAATTTAAATGTTGCAAATAGTTTAATATATTGATTTTTAAAAGTTAATTTTAAATTTAAAGTAATGTATAAGTATTTCATATAATTACATTATTAAATAAATAGGAACATAATTTTGTTTTTTTTTTACAACACAAAGAAATAGTAGTATTATAGGACAAGAAACATAAGTTACTATTTTAATTTGATATTTTTTTTTTTTTTATTATGTTTCTTGCAATAAATACTATTTACGGATAACTTTCTATAACAATTGACATATTTTCATGACATAAAAATATATCAACGTTCTTGTTTATATTTCTATCTCATGATATTCGGCATAAGAAATATTCATTTTTCTCAATAATAATCTTCTTGCTGACAATCTCACATTATTATTATTATTATTATTATTATTTTATTATTTATTATTATTTATTTTTATATATTATTATTATTATTATTATTATTATTATTATTATTTATTATTATTATTATTATTATTATTATTATTTATTATTATTATTATTATTATTATTATTATTATTATTATTATTATTATTATTTTATTTATTATTATTATTATTATTATTATTTATTATATATTATTATTATTATTATTATTATTATTATTATTATTATTTATTATCATTATTATTTATTATTATTATTATTATTATTATTATATTATTATTATTACTATATATTATTATTATTGACATAAATTTTCATTAATTTATTCAGTTCGATAAATAAAAATTATCTTCTTTTTTTCATAAAATACTCTTATAATTTAAAATTTAATATAAAAAGTAAATTAATTCATTATAAAAATTACTTAATCAAAATAAAACAATAATCATATAATATCAAACCACACGCAAATTAAATAAAATAAAAATCAATGGGAAATTTTGCGAATTTGTAGAAAGCCCATTTGACTTCATACGTAATTAAATTTAGAATGATAATAAATTATTTAAATAAAAATGATAGGACAGAAATCATATATATATATAAAAATTTAAAAGTATATATAATACTGTGAACGATTTTATTATTATTATTATTATTATTATTATTAATACTACTATTATTACTATTATATATTATGATTATTATTATTATTATTTATTATTATTATTATTATTATTATTATCATTAGTTTTATTATTAATATAATTACTTTTAAAAATAGTGAAAGTTTTAATTATCCATAGTAAGACGGTTATATATATTCAAGTAAACTTATTTTGAATTATTTATTATCAAATAACTTTTAAAATTATAATTTAACTTTAAATTAAAATAATAATCAATTAAAATAAAATCAAATAAACATACTTTTGTAATTAACGGTGGCCGCATCTGCATCATTCGGCATTATATAGTCATCAGAGCATCCTTCTTCGGCTCCTTCGTTCATAATGATCTGTAATAACTGTAATAAATATTAAAAACAATCAAAGTAATGTTAATAATTCACTTTATTTTTCATTTTCTCGGTTGCAGGGCTTCCGGTTTCCTTTTCTGTAACGTTTATAATCTATAAATTTTATATATTTAAAAATTTACTAATAAATTAAATTTTACTTTTTCCATCATTCTTTTCTTCTTCTCATTGAAGAATCTCCATTAATTTTTCTTATAAATTCCATAATTTCTAAATAAAAATATTTATAATATTATTTAATAATAATAATAAAGCACTTACAAAAATTTGCGTAGGTTTTGATTAGTTTTAAATAATTTTTAAAAAAGTGACGAAATATTTCCATCGTATACTTTTGTTGTAAGTTTTAGTCATTATCCAATCAGATTGCAGTAAAGTTGATATGAAATTGGATAGAACTTGCATGCAAAATTTTATAATACCGCAACGTAACATATTTGTTGCGATAACAAATTATTAGTCATGTTGTAATAAAGAACATGATAAAGACAGTTACAAAGACAGTTACAAAGACTAATTAATTTATATTTTAAAACATAATATTTTAATAAAAATTTAATACAAATATAATAATAAAATTATTTTCAAATTAATACATTTATTAACACATGACATGCATAATTTCAATGCTGTTTTTTCAGCCATAATAAACACAATTGTCCACAGTTTTTAGAAAACCATTCTTGATAACGAATTTTGTTATACACAACTGGTTTGGATATTCTAGATAAATGGGATACCAATTTGGGTGGATAATAGAATCCAAACGGATCAAATACTAATATCTTTGCAGGTTTATGATAAACAGCAATCCAATGTTCGCCACCGAGATTTGATGTTTGCGTATTGACAATTAAGGCTTTATTTAGTAGGAAAGTATGGAATCTTATCCAATGGATATACTCCTAGCCACGTTGATCCGAGCACTTTGAACCAATTTGATTAATCTGTGTAGAACTATTAAAGTAAAAATAGGTAATTCAATAAAACTTACTTCATAACATTTACTGTTTATACATGATATTGTTTAAACTATTACTGTTCTGTTTGCATTTATTTGGATTTCATTTTCAAATACTCCATAAATTATTACATATGCCGGTGTTTTCAACGGTTTTGCAAACTTTATATCCAGTCGCAAATTTCCATTTTGAGGTAATTGACTTTGATTTAAATCAAAATCCGGAGCAAGTACAAATGTAAAGAATGGATACGCACTTTTAAATTCATCAAGCTTGATTCCACAATTCATATTTTTGTCAAGATATCCCATATTTCTAACTATAGATTGCATATATGTTGTGGTATAAATTATCATTTTCAAAATCCTGTGTGTATGTTTCTCGATAATCAATGTTTTTCGATAATGTAATGGAAGTAGCATTGTAATGTTGAAATGTCGAACTTGATGTTTTGTAACTACCATTATATTGATCTTCGCTTTGAAATGCTACTAGAATAAAGTTGGGTAATCTTCTATCACCGAATATTTGTTCCTTATAAAATGATGAACTATCTTTACTAATCCCAAAAGCTACAATTTCCTTTGTTTTATGGGATAAACTGCATTTTTCTTATTTAATCCAATTTGATGACCAGCCAATACAGACGGTTCAACACGTACACGTCTAACCATTAATTTTGCATCAGTTATTTCATATAGAGGCTCATCACTTTGTGATTCCAAACATATTTTCGCAGATGCTCTTTTCATTCGAATTTGAACATTAACACCCGGAATAAGATATTTGGGCTGATCCATAAAGTCAAGTTGTATTGATCCGCATAGAGACCATGTTTTGGAAGTTTTAATACTCTTTTTTCTATCTTCGAGCGATCCATATCCCATTGCGGTGAGAACAATATTTTTACTGTCTCCATTGTAATTAATAATAGTTTCAATCAGTGCTTTTTGAATATAAGTTGCATTCCCACCTTCGATTTTGTAAGAAATGTAAGAATTACATCCTTGAAAAAGTGTGAAAGAAATAATTGCTCGGTGCTACATCCGATCCGTCAACCAAGGCTTTACTACTTTTATCGACTACTTTTACCTGTACATACAATAAAGTATCATTCAAATCCAAATATTCTGTTTGTGATCCATTTATAATAAACACCAAATCATTTTTTGTATCAGAAATCGAATTCATTGGAAACACATCTTCAAACGCGCCATAATCAATAACAGCCTGAGGAGATGGTCGATCAAAAATACACAATTCAGTTTTTCCGCAAATCATATTTTTCGAATATAGTTCCATGTCCTTTCATTCGTTTGTTTATACGCATACCTTTTGATTTTTTACGTTTTTTAGATTGAGTTTCCTTTGTTATAATATTACCTATACTACTCGGTATCTTGCTACTTATACTTGTTGGCAACATGTTTGCTATTTTTGGTATCATGCTAGTGACTCCTGACGGTAAAGAAGACACTACATTACCAAGTTCGGCCATCGCATTCTTTTTCAATGTTGGTAATATTTCTCCATTATTAGCTAGTACATCAGTAGCAGTTTTCATACCGAAATTACCAATACGTTTAAGAATAGGAAGTGCAAATCTGCCTATTGTCGCAACCAACCAGACCCATACTGTTTCCCTATAAAGTACGGTAAATCACCACCAGCTTGACTGCGACTATACAAATTAACAATATCCGGATTAGTCATTTATTTTTCGAAAATGTAAAGTTAAATGTGTTTTTGAATCTTTTGCAAACTTGATTAATTTTCCACTATCATCACGAATATTAATTTCTATATTGTTTATACATGATGTTGCAATTGGTAAATACATTGGATTCTCTACAATTACTTGAACGACTTCATCATTTTCATGCTTGTCTATCCATACGGATTTCAAGAGAGGAACATTAGCATCGCCTACAATTACAGGTTCAACAAGACTAGTATAGATGAACATTTGCTGATGATACTTTATTATTTCGGTTTAGTAGTTGCAAGTATTTTACCATCTTTCATATCATCAGGCGTATACTCTTGTTTTTCTAATCCCAATGTTTTTGTCAAAACTTTATCAAATTTAACAAATTTAACATCATCTTGTAGTGTGAATTGAAATAGTTGATTTCAATAATACCAAAGTTTTTAAATATTTCAGAACAATTTGTTGTAAAATATTTATTTAATTCCAACAAATCCGATATGATTAATTCATCTTTAAATTGGAGTATGATACTTTACTGTAGTATAAGATATTTTCATTTTTATAATTCTATTTCGGGACTTTTTTAAAATTTTTCTAATAAATTATTTTATCCGATTTTACTTGATTCTTTTTAAAACCAAATCCGAATCTGTGTGCGATATCAGGGGTATCAAATTCGATTTCATAGTCTTGCTTATAATCAAAGCTCACAAGTTTCTTGTTAGATACCGAAACAATAGGATTTGGTTTAATGCTAATCTCTTTTTCTTTGTTACTTATTACAAGTGTTAATCATGCTCTACATCTTTCTTTGTCATGTATTCAATTTTTGACTTGCTGTATAACGGAAGGCTGCATATACAAATGTAAAATCCAACATGGCTACTTCCCACCTTCCATCCAAGTAAATCGGATTTTGAAGATCAACAATGAATTTACTAGCAGTATTATTCGGATGCATAAGCGGACAACTATTACTCGGTAAAATTGTATAGAAATTGCTTGTTTTATTCATATTAATTGTGATGCTAATATCCAACTGGGTTTTTCATATCCATGCCACTTTACATAGTATTGTTTATTCTTTTTTGATCCTTTTGACTTTAAAATTTTTTTATTCTAAATATGTTGGAGGTGGAATCACTTGTAGTTCCTGCTCATAAAATTTTCCCTGCACAATATTATTCTCATAATCTTTAATCACATACATGACAGGATTTTGTTTGGTATTGATTTTGATATCTGAAACACTTCATCACTCCAATTACTGTCGAAATTCTTGATGAATGGGGAAGCTGATATTTTTGATATTCTAACATGGTCACCGACTTTATATTTGGTTTTCTACTTGCTGTTTATCTTGACGCGATAACCATAACTTTAACCGATTATTTGAATTTACATCAACAGGTCTTGATCCATTCAATCCCTTGTGACTCGAATGATTATAACTGTAAATAAGTGATGGTAACACATGTATCCATGTTTTATTACCTGTATGCACAAAGTATTTTTTGAGAGCATCACGCAATGTACGATTAAATCTCTACATGTGCAGCTTTAAACTGTAAACAGAATAATGATTAATTTTTAAATGCGTCAAGAGATTTTTGACTTTAGAAATATAAAATTCTTTACCCAAATCAGTTTGTAAATTGTCGGGATGTCCATCTTTAAACATTGACTTGATTGCAACTATCATATCATTTGCGGATTTTGATTTGACAGGAACAGCTCTTGCAAATCTGCTAAATACATCGATACATGTTAAAATGTATTGTGACCTTTATTGATTTTTGAATATGGAATCATTTCCATCAAATCCATTTGCCATAAATCGTCAATACCAAATGTTTTATGCTCTTGTTGGAAATCTTTTCAGCATTGGTTTGTTTAGACTGTACGCTAGTTGTCCCGATAGCCAGTTTTGGGTCTTTTTTCTTGATTTTTTGTGCTGCTTTCATTAATCTGTCTACGCCATGAAAACCTGCTTCGTTTTTTGGGTCCGTCCATATCGTCTGTAGTTTTCCCATTGCAACAATTGGATGAAAATTTGAAATCAAAATTAGGTAATGTTTGTAAAGCGCCCATTGTTTATTTGAAATGAGTTAATCCTAATGCTGCTAGCGCGATTGGTAATAAAGCTGCTATAAATCCACCTTTTTGTTCGTTTATAACTTTGCGCATTAATCTCCTATTCTTTGAATTTACAAGTGATAATAGTGACCTTTTATGATTTTTCAATATTTCCTTTTTAGATTTGCTCAACGTTACATTACCTCTAACAATATTTACAAGAATTTCAATTAAATCATCAATAACAAAGGTTGGAAAAAATATTTTTCTCTTTTGTTTTGGAGATTTGAGTAATGCAGTAAAAAACGGAATACTTCGTTCTAATTTCATTTTATTAAATACATACAGGTTGATTGTTTATAATGATATCCATTTCCTTTTACGTTTTTAATCTTCTTTCCATACATTTTTGAAATTTTCTTGTACATACTCAACTGTTTCCTCTTGCCAACTGACCTTTTCTTTACTTTTTTCTTTAAGATTCTCTTTTTACTCTAGGATTTCTTGTTCGTTTTTCTTTTGCAACAGTTTTCACGTTATCAACTATAAACTTTTTAAATTTCACCATTTTCAAATTAATATATTTACTTGGTTTGTTTATACACTGTAACACCATTTGGATTGAAAATATCGGTTCGTACTCTCAATTCGTCTGGACATTGTTGAGTAAAATCAAGAAACATGTACCCATGCGGATCTTTTGTAGCATCTTGAAATGATTCAATCAGAAATAGTCTGTTATTCGGATATGCTTGCCTTGCTAGAAAATCAACAACTGTTTGATCTCTTGGATTTTTAAAAATAACCAAGTATTGTACATTTAAATTACGTGTCCTGTGACTACCACCACTATGAAATAGATTTTGAGTAATGAATATCACAGTGACACCAATGTGT
Source organism: Microvelia longipes (assembly GCA_018340805.1). Classification (NCBI taxonomy): domain Eukaryota; kingdom Metazoa; phylum Arthropoda; class Insecta; order Hemiptera; family Veliidae; genus Microvelia; species Microvelia longipes. Next base: position 151,591 of record JACMZG010000094.1, read on the forward strand.
CTGGATATCTTTGTAAATAAATTATTAAATTCCTTTTCTTTATTTGCTTCCTGATACAAGTCATCTACTACGATAACATCACCAGGTTTCAATCTCTTGCTCCAATTAGCATCAAATCCTTTAATAATTTTCATTTTTATGTTACAAAATTCTGATTTTGTTAACCCATGTTCAGCGTCAGATCCTCTATGCCAGTAAATGTTGTTGAATTTTGTTTTAAATAAGCGAGATTTTAATAATTTGCATACAAATAATGTTTTACCACTGCCACTGGGCCCAACAATTTGATAAACAGCATCATTTCTAAGCTCCATATAGAAATAAACTTATTTAATTATTACATTGTTTATAATATTATCCGTTTGTTTTAATAAATCAATTAATTAAATTACTCTTAAATCAAATATGTTTGGATTTATTCATTATTAATGTTGGTCAATATTAATTACAAAGGAAAAGTGAGTCGAGAGATAACAAACAAAATGAATTTTCCTGCTGGTAAACCTTCTCAAATTGTTGACAAAGCGGAAAATATACAATTATATTGTTCAAAACCGGAAGTTGTCGAATAATGGGATGTAAGGGACCGATTGAGATGGATAAATTACAGTACTCTATTAAAGATATTAGATTGCAGTCGTTAAACTGGTAATCAACATCAATGTTGTCATAAATTTATATAAATTAGCAAAATTACAAAATGTTGGTTCGAACCAGAATTGTTTCCTGCATTGCGACTTACGAAATATAATCCTATATGTGTTAATGTATTCTCATCGGGAAAGATTGTAATCCTTGGTATCAAAAATATAAATTATGGATGCTATGTTGACAATATCATATCGGATTTGTATAATTTAATTGCAAAAATATAAATATGTTACGTTGCGGTATTATAAAATTTTGCATGCAAGTTCTATCCAATTTTTATGTCAACTTTACTACAATCTGATTGGTTCAATTAGGTGAAGAAATTTTTATGAAAAAATTGTATATAACACATTACAATTTCAGTCACTATCATTTTTGAAAATATGAATAATATTCTTAAAGAAGAATTTGTAATTACACATCAGATGACAGAATCAGAGGACGAGTTGGAACGTTTGCATGAAAAGGTAAATTAATATTTATTTTTATCATTATTATAAATTTTTATAGACATTTTAGCAATCGTTTTGTTCCGATTGAAAGCGAACATTAACCGAAGAAGAAACGGATGAGGTCCTCTTTAAGTTACACAGGCGGCTATACGTTCACTCCGATTGCGAGTGCATCAATGTCGTTTCAAGACATTGTTTCAGATCGTGAAAACAAATAACTTTTAAAATTTATCCGTTTTTGTGTTAGGTTATAATATATGTATGTATTTATTTGACTTTGTTTTTTATTTGACTTAGTTTTTATTTAAGTTTTTATCTAAAAAGTATATTATAAAAAGTAAATTGATTCATGTATTTACTAGAAAGTATTAATTAGTTATTTAAAAGACAAGTATTGTCACATATATAAACTTTTTATTAAGGTAATTTATAAAATGGTTATAAGTTTTAAGTAATTATTTAAAGTAATAAAAAATAAGTAGTTAAAACATTTATTATCATAACATTAACAATATAGGTTTTTAAAATTTTTATAAGTTCTTTACTGTTTTTATTTTCCAAATAGGTGACGCTCCTTTTACAATAGAATTAGCACCAAATTTGTTTTCATACTTCTTGTATCCTTGGATCTCCACCTGTATCATATATTTATCATCATTTATGTCTCCGGTTACTTCATAAGCATTGATAAAAAATCGTATCTTTTATCAATATTGTTGATTCCATTCTTGTAAATATCATATTCAACAATAACAGATCGTTTGAATTGATTTCACTCAAAAGCATACTGTAAGTACACCTTTTCATTTTCACAGGATCCTGAATATAATATATTAAATAAATTATTAAATAAATTAGAAAATATTACCTCGAATGTATATATGAGGGGCTTCTTTAAAAAATTCATTTGATTACCATGGAATACGGCAGGTTTTACAAATTGGACCAACGCTTAACACATCTCTTTATTTAAAATCATAGATTTGTTTTGCATTTCAAATACTGAAAAGACTACAATGTTTGTCTTTATATAATTTATTAGTTACGTGTGTACTAATTTGATTGGTCGATCTTTGTTTAAATTTTAGTTGAAAACCAAATGCAAGTGAAACAAAGAACAGCAACACGATTGCAAGCGAAACAAAGAACAGCAACACGATTGCAAGCGAAACAAAGACAAACACATGTGAAAAAACATGTAATAAACAAGTAAACGACTATAAAAATTTTTTACGTAATGAATTTAGATTTTATTTGATAACCCTTATTAAGAGGGATGATATTAAACATGAAAACGAAAATCCATTTAAACTTTTAAAAAAATAAAGGTAAGACAATTTTTTATAAATTTATTAAATAACAAATGTTCTAATCAATCCAACATGTCTATGTTCATTGTAATTGGTTTTGCAAATCATATCTAAATTAAAAATTAAAATCGAATTAAAAAAAAAAACTTACCCTGCTATTTCGAAGAATCCGACAATTGTGTTGATTTGCCAAGCAAATGCTAAGGCTTGCTTGAATATTACTATTAGCTAATTCAA
>JACMZG010000094.1:170486-196505 GCA_018340805.1 Microvelia longipes
GCTGTTTTTCCCTCACTCAACACCGCCATCATCCGAAATGTCATCGCCCGGTTGAGAAGTAGGTTGCCGCTATAATGGCCGCTCCCTCCATAGCAAGGTGGTGGTATTTTAAGGCAGTAGATATAGTACAGCAGACTCTCTGGGGCATATGCCCGTCTTATATGGTCTTCGCGCTCCTTCTAGCCCAGGCCGAAAGTCCTGTGTACAGGTCGGCGATGAGGTGGCGTCGGTTCCTGGGCGGCCGAGGCGCTGGCTCGGGCCGGCATCAACCAGATCACCCTGATCGATATGGATGATATCTGTATCACCAACACCAATCGCCAGATCCACGCCATGCAGGGCACGGTTGGCCGTCTCAAGACGGAGGTGATGGCCGAGCGCATCCGTGCAATCAATCCGGATTGCGAGGTGATCGAGGTGGATGACTTCGTCACCGCCGGCAACCTGGCCGAGCATATCAAGCGGGGTTTGGACTATTGTGGTGGACGCCATCGACTCGGTCAAGGCCAAGGTGGCGTGATTCTGACCCTTGCCTTCTTGCAAGCGCACAAGAGATTCCGTGATCGGGCCGGCGGTGCGGCGGGCAGATGGACCCGACCCAGATCACCGTGGCCGATCTGGCCAAGACCATTCAGGATCCGCTGGCCGCCAAGGTGCGCTCCGACCTGCGCCGGCTGCACAACTTCAGCAAGATCCGGCGGCAGTTCGGGTGGAGTGTGTTTCTCAACCGAGCAGTTGAGTTATCCGGATGGCAATGGCGGCACCTGCCAGGCGAAGGCGGCCAGCGACGGCAATATGAAGATGGATTGCGCCTCCGGCTTCGGCGCCGTGACGCCGGTGACGGCCACCTTTGGATTGGTCGCGGCCTCCCGGGTTGAAGAAGATTGCCGAGCGGGGAGCCCGTGCCGAGAAAGAGGCCGGGAATGAAGAAGCAGGGTCGATTGGCGAAGCCTATCGACCACTGAACAAGGCGGGTTATGGGACGGCCTGCCCCCGGATTGCCAACACGATAGCTCTGAGCCCGTTGCCCCGTGACGGGCTCAAGTGTTTCTCAAGTCCCAGCTTCGCTGAAATAGCCCTCCATGTCGAAGGAGTGGACCTATCGCCGCTGCAGATTGTGTGGTTGAGCGCCGCCAGCGATGACTCTATAAGGCCCCGCACGATGCGGGCATCTGAATCACAGGCAAAGTGCCAGTTACCATCCGTACCCCGTTCCCCCTTCAGCCAGGCCTGGCTTTCACACCCCTTGAGGCGAAATTCCTCCTGCTGCCATTCGCCGGGCAGTGCAGGCAGCTGTTTGCCGAGCTGGATAATGAGCCGGTACTGGTTTTCCCAGCCATTTGCTGCCGTAAACTGCTGACGGATGCTGTTTGCGTCGGCTAACTCAACGCCAATCAGGGCTTATAGCTTGCGAGGTCACACATTGGATTGTCTGCCTTAGAAGAAGTCACTGAGTTTGTGCAGGGCGGCCAGCAGGGCGTCGACATCGTCCCGATTGTTGTAGCAGGCCAGCGAGGCGCGCAGGGTACCGCCGATACCGAGCGATTCCATCAGCGGCATGGCGCAGTGATGGCCGACCCGCAGCGCGATCCCCTGCATGTCGAGCAGGGTGGCGGCATCCTGTGGGTGGATATCCTCCAGCAGGAAGGAGACGGCGCCAGCGCGCTGGCCGGGTTCGCCGACCAGACGCAGCCCCGGCACCTGTTGCAGTTCGGCAACCAGATAGTCTGTCAAGCGCCGCTTCCATGGCTGGCCCAGTGACTCCCTGTCCTGCCCCATCACAAAGTCGATGGCAGCGGCGAGGCCGATGGCACCGGCAATATGAGGGGTGCCGGCTTCAAACTTGAAGGGCAGGGTGTTGAAGGTGGTTCCGGCGAAGCTGACTCTGTCGATCATCTCTCCCCCCGCTTGCCAGGCGGCATCCGCTCCAGCGGCTCGGTGCGGCCCCACAGCACGCCGATCCCGGTCGGGCCATAGAGCTTGTGACCGGGAAGGCGTAGAAGTCCGCAGCCGATGGCTTGTACATCCACCTCGAGATGGGCCACTGCCTGGGCACCGTCGATCAGGGTCAGGGCCCCGACCGCCTTGGCGGCAGCCACATCTCTTGACCGGATTGACGGTACCGAGGGCATTGGAGACGTGGGCCACGCTCACCAGCCGGGTGCGTGGCCCCAGCATGGCGTGATAGGCCGCCAGATCGAGATCGCCCCGCTCATCGAGGGGGATGACCCGGATCACGGCGCCGGTACGCTGGGCAATCAGCTGCCAGGGGACGATGTTGGCGTGGTGCTCCAGGGTGCTGAGCACTATCTCGTCCCCCGCTTTGAGTTCGCTCATGCCCCAGCTCTGCGCCACCAGATTGATCGCCTCAGTAGTGCCACGGGTCCAGATTACCTCGCGACTGTGAGGCGCATTGATAAAGCGGGCAACCGTCTCGCGGGCGGCCTCGAAGGCTCGGGTGGCGCGGCCGCTGAGGGCATGGGCGGCGCGGTGCACGTTGGCGTTGTCGGCCCGATAGTAGTGCGCGATGGCGTCCAGCACCACCTGGGGTTTCTGGGTAGTGGCGGCGTTATCCAGATAGATCAGAGGGTGGCCGTTGACCTCTTGCGCCAAGGCCGGAAACTGGCTGCGCAGCCGGGCGTGCTGTTGCTGGTTCATGCTCCCCTCATATCATCTGGAAAAGTCGGTCATGATCCGGAAAATGGGGTCAAACACAAGGCGCAGTGGCGGGATATTGCCTGCGGTTTCGGCTGCCTGCGGGATCTCTGTTACAATGCCGCCCCTCATCATAAGCCAAGAGATCCGGCCCATGAAGCTCAACCCCAATCAGAACGAAGCGGTCAAGTTTGTCTCCGGCCCTTGCCTGGTGCTGGCGGGTGCCGGATCGGGCAAGACCCGCGTCATCACCAACAAGATTGCCTATCTGGTACAGCAGTGCGGCTACAACGCGCGCAACATCGCCGCCGTCACCTTCACCAACAAGGCCGCGCGGGAGATGAAAGAACGGGTCGGCCAGACCCTGGGTCGCAAGGAGGCGCGAGGACTGATGGTCTCCACCTTCCACACCCTGGGGCTCGAGATCATCCGCCGCGAGCACAAGAGCCTGAATCTCAAGGCCAATTTTTCCCTGTTCGACGACACCGACCAGCTGGCGCTGCTGAAAGAGCTGACCGAGGCGGAGCTCGACAACGACAAGGACAAGCTCTCGGCCCTCATCAGCCAGATCTCCAACTGGAAGAACGACCTCATCCTGCCGGCTCGCGCCATGCGTATCGCCCGCGGCCCGGAGGAAGTGTTGCTGGCCCAGCTTTATGAGCGCTATCACCGCCAGATGGTGGCCTACAACGCGCTGGATTTTGACGATCTCATCGTGATGCCGACCCTGTTGCTCAAGAGCAACGAGGAGGTGCGTACCCGCTGGCAGAACAAGATCCGTTATCTGCTGGTCGACGAATATCAGGACACCAACACCAGCCAGTACGAGCTGGTGAAGCAGATTGTCGGCGAGCGGGCCCGTTTTACCGTGGTGGGAGACGATGACCAGTCCATCTACTCCTGGCGCGGTGCCAAGCCGCAGAACCTGGTGCTGCTGAACGAGGATTTTCCCAGCCTCAAACTCATCAAGCTGGAGCAGAACTACCGTTCCAAGAAGCGGATCCTCAAGTGCGCCAACATCCTGATCGCCAACAACCCCCACGTCTATGACAAGGCGCTCTTCTCCGAGCTCGATGAAGGGGTGAAGCTCAAGGTGCTGTTTGCCAAGAATGAGGAGCACGAGGCGGAGCGTATCGCCGCCGAGCTGATGGGCCACAAGTTCATGAATCGTACCCGGTTCAAAGACTACGCCATCCTCTATCGGGGCAACCATCAGTCGCGCATCTTCGAGAAGGCGCTGATGACCAACCGCATTCCCTACCGTATCTCGGGCGGCACCTCCTTTTTCTCTCGTACCGAGATCAAGGACATTATGGCCTACCTCAAGCTGCTGGTGAACCCGGACGAGGACACCGCCTTCCTGCGGGTGGTCAACCTGCCGCGCCGCGAGATAGGCCCTACCACCCTCGAAAAACTGGGCCAGTATGCCAACCAGCGCGGCAAGAGCCTGTTTGCCGCCAGCTTCGAGCTGGGGCTGGAACAACACCTCTCCGGGCGCGGTCTATCCGCCCTACAGGCCTTCACCAACTGGCTGGTGCGGCTCGGCGATCAGGCCCAGCGCGGCAATCCGGTGGAGGCGGTGCGGGACATGATCAAGGAGATTCACTACGAGGAGTGGCTCTACGAGACCTCTCCCAGCCCGAAGGCGGCAGAGATGCGGATGCAGAACGTCTCTACCCTTTACCGCTGGATCACCGAGATGCTGGAGGGAGATGAGCTGGAGGAAGCGATGACGCTGGCTCAGGTGGTTACCCGGCTCACCTTGCGTGACATGAATGGAGCGCAACGAGGGGGAGGACGAGGCTGACCAAGTGCAGCTGATGACCCTGCACGCCTCCAAGGGGCTGGAGTTTCCCTACGTCTACATGGTGGGCATGGAGGAGGGCCTGCTGCCCCACCAGACCAGCATCGACGAGGACAACGTGGAGGAGGAGCGGCGCCTTGCCTATGTGGGTATCACCCGGGCCCAGACCGAACTGACTTTTACCCTCTGTAAGGAGCGGCGCCAGTACGGCGAGTCGGTGCGGCCGGAGCCGAGTCGCTTCCTGCTGGAACTGCCGCAGGACGATCTGGAGTGGGAAAACCAGAAGAAGGTGACGGCCGAGGAGCGCCAACAGAAGGGGCAGGTCGGGGTCGCCAACCTGAGAGCGCTGTTCAAGAAGGATTGAGTGGCGGTTAGCCGCGCTCGCTCTTGGTCTGGGTGAGTAGGGGCGTGATATCGGCTCCGGGCATGGGCGGCGAGATATAGCGCCCCTGGCCCATCAAGCAGCCCAGATCGATCAGTTTCTGCAGTTGCTGCTGGTTTTCGATGCCCTCCACCACCAAGGTGAAGTCCAGATCCTGGCAGATGTCGCGCATGGCCGGATGAAGGGGCGAGATCCCTTGGTGAACTGGCAGCATGCGATGGGTGAAGCTGTCATCCACCTTGATGTAGTCCACCGGAAAGTGGAACAGGGCGTTGAGGGACGAAAACCCGGTCCCAAAGTCATCCAGACTGATCTGGATACCCTTGGCTCTCAGTTCGTGCAACGAGTGAGGGCATCGGAATCCTGCCGTGACAGCTCCCGCTCGTTGAACTCGAAGATCAGATAGCCGGGGGCTATCCCCTCGGATTCGATGATTTCAACCAACTTCATGATCTGCTCATGGCTGACCAGATGCTTGCCGGACAAGTTAATGGCCACCTTGAACTTGCTCTGGCCTGACAGCGGCAGCCACTCCTTCAATTGTTGGCAGGTGTGGCTCAGGATCTGGTAGTCCAGCTCCTGAATCAGACCGCACTGCTCCGCCAGCGGGATAAAGTCGAACGCGTCCTTGAGCACCCCCTCTTCGGTGATCCAGCGGGCCATCACCTCCAGCCCGGTCAGCCGGCTGTCCTTGAGCCGGATCACCGGCTGAAAATAGGGGACGATGCGCCCTTCACGCAGCGCTCTTGCCAACATCTCTTCCGGCGAGGCCCAGGTCTGGACCGAGCACTCTTCCGAATAGCTGACGATGCGACTGCGGCCGTTGCGTTTGGCCTGGTACATGGCCAAGTCGGCCTGATGAAGCAGCTGGCTGATGTCGGAGGTCTGTTCCGATACGCTGGCCACCCCCAGACTGACCGTGATGCCCAGCTCGTTGCCCATCAGCCGAAAAGGATAGGATAGGCGGCTGATGATGCGGTTGAGTACCGGGCTGATATCCTCCTCGGTCTTGCTGTTGTCCAGATAGATGACGAATTCATCCCCACCCAGCCTGGCCACCATGTCGTTTTGCCTAATGCAGGTCTGCAGGCGGCGGCTCATCTCCTTGAGCAGTTGGTCACCGGCGCTGTGGCCCAGAGTGTCGTTGACCTGCTTGAAGTGGTCCACATCGATGAAGATCAGCGAGAAACCGGGCGACTTGTAGCGGTGAAAGTGGGTCATGGCATGGTTGAGGTGATTCATCAGCAGGGCCCGGTTGGGCAGCTGGGTCAGCGGATCGTGCAGGGCGTCGAACTGCAGCCGGCGTTCCAGCTCCTGATGCTGCTTGAGCTGCTTTTGCAGCCGGAGGTTGGTCTGACGCAACTGCTGCAGGCGCTGGTTGATGGAATCTTCCGAGTTGATGTCGTGCAGCTGCTGGCGGATCCGCCTCAGCTCCAGCAGCAGGGTGAGCTGGCTGCGCAGGAAGTCGAGAAACAGCCGGTCATCGGTTTCCAGCGGGTGCTGCAGGCTGATGAGAAAGTGGGCGAAGTACTGCTGTTGAAGGCGCAGCGGTTGGCTGTACCAGTAGAGCTGCTCCTTGTGCTGTTCCATGTTGTTGGTGCTGTGGCACAACCCGGTGATGAACTCGTCGCTGTGGGGGGGCTGCTCCGGATAGATCTTCTCGAGCCGGTGGCTGTCGATGCGCACCAGCAACATGTCCTGAATGGCCAGCATCTGGCGCAGGACTGCCTCGAGCTGGGAGAACAGCGCCTGACTGGGCAAGGTGTTGGCCAGCCGGATGATACGGTTGATGCTCTCGATCTTCTTCTGCCAGTCAGGGTCTTTGCGGATCAGCGGTGAGGCCAGCTCCGACAGCTGGGAGCCTGCCTGGGTCTCGTTCAACCGCTTGGCCAGGCACTCCAGCAACAGGCGCAGGGTTGGCAGCTCCTTGGGCTGGCAGCAGGCCAGCAACCACTGGACCTGACCATGCTCGACCGGCAGCGAGCACCAGCCATCGGCTTCATCGAGCTGGGTCAGTTGATCTGTGATGCGCGACTCTTCCAGCCCCAGCTGCAACTTGAAGCTGTCGGAGATCTGGTATTCGCATACCCACTGCAGGCCCGCTTCCGACAAGCCGAGCATGCCAAAATGCTGCAGCGGGCAGAGCTGGTTCAGCTGCTGGATCAGGGTGTCGTAATCTTTGGAAGTGGCGGCGGAGGGGGCGGGGAAATCCATAATAGCGGAGACCAAAGGGGAGTAGAGTNCGAACTCAACCTGATGCGGGAGCGGCCAACGCCATCCAGCTGCGCCGCAACTTCACCGGTTCCGAGGCGCTCTACGTGCCCGAGGTGTTCACCGAGCACTGCCGCGAGCAGGTGCTGGTGATGGAGCGGATCTATGGCATTCCGGTCTCCGACATTGCGGCGCTGGAGGGCTCAACGCACCAACATGAAGCTCTGGCCGAGGCGTGGGGTGGAGGTGTCTTTACCAGGGTTCCGCGACCCAAAGCTTTCTTCCCACGCCGACAGCACCCGGGCAACATCTTCGTCTCCTACGAAAATCCGGGAATCGCTTGGATCGGCATCAGACTGCGGCATCGTCGGCACCCTCAACCGGAAACAAAGCGCTATCTGGCCGAGACTCCGCCTTCCTTCACCGGACTAACCGGGGCCGGGTGCCGACTGCACGTGGAGTCCGGCTGGGTGCCGCCCGATACCAAGGTGACCGAGTTCGAGTTCGCCATTCGCACCGTGCTGGAGCCCATTTTTCGAGAAGCCGCTGTCCGGAGAATCTCGTTCGGCCACGTGCTGCTCAACCCTGCAACACGCGCGCCGCTCAAACATGTCCGGTGCAGCCGCAGCTGTGTTGCTGCAGAAGACACCTGCTCTGATTGGAGGGGCTGGTCGCCAGCTCTACCCGCAGCTCGATTTGTGGCAGACCGCCAAGCCCTATCTGGAAAACCTGGATGTACCAGCGCGTGGGGCCCAAGCGTGTGGAATGCCATCAGGAGAAGCGCCCATTCTGGGCGAAAAGCTGCCGGAACTGCGGAGCTGGTCTACAGACCCTGCGCCAGACCCGTCATCATCAGTCGCCACCTCGACCAAGTTTGCCGATTTTCGCCGGCACAGTCGCCGCCAGGGTTCTAGGCTCGCACCTCTAGGGGTTGGAGCCAGCCTGCTATTGGCCGGTGTATTCTTGCTGACCCAAAAACAACACATTGAGTGGGGACAATCAGCCTCGCGGCACCGGGGTTATGCTTGGCTGCTGGGTTGGTTGCGAACTACCGTGCTCATTAAATAATACTGCGCCAGCAGGCGCTCTGTTCTGGAGAGAAAGTCATGTGGTATCAGTATTTGAATGTTGATCAATCGCAGTCATCGTCGTGCGTGCTTGTCGGTACCAAGAACTGCGCGGCATAAGGCGGTGATCTGGCGCGCCGCGGTTGAAGGGCTTCAGAGAAGGCGCTGCCCGAACGAGCCGGAGACCAGGCCGAGCCAGAAGATGCCCGAGTTTCCGCCGAAACAGCTGAACGAAGCAGCGGTAGCCTAGCGATGCTGCCAGCAGAAGATAACCAGATCAGGCCTAAGCCATGTTTCGATATCGGTTTCTGGGAGCTGGTTGTCATTGGTGGCGTCGCCTGGTGGTGCTCGGCCACGAGCGGCTGCCCGTGGCGAATCCGTCGCCGCCACTGGGATCAGACGATCGCAGCACCGCAAACTTCGGTCAAGGCCGAGCTGGAGCAGGAGCCAAGTGCAGGATCTGCACAACGACCTTAAAGAGGCCGAAACAGTTGCAGATGAACAACCTGAGCCCCGAGCTGCAGGAGTCATCGATGCAGCTGAAAACGGCCGCACAATCGGTGACCCCGTCCATACGAAACAACAAAATACCATCCACCAGCGCCGGCCGCCGCGAGGTGAAGGAGGACCGGTTGCCTCTATCAGCAGTGGCGACACCTGAAATAGGAGCTACCGTGATCCCCGCCGCAAGTGGCCCACCGAGCGCCGAACAAGGGGAGGTGAAGCCATGAGTCAGGCCAGCAACCCCTGAATCAGCCATCTGGCGAGCTGGAGACGCGCCTGCTGCGCCCATTTCGGCATCCTCTGGTGTTCATCGCGCTGATCTACTTCTCCAACAACACTACGACTTGTGGCCCACCGCTGCTGAGTCAGTTGCCGGAAGGGACCAGCATGATAGCGACGGATGTGGCGACCCCCTTCCTGACGCCGATCAAGCTGACCCTGGTGGTCTCCTTCTTCGTGGCGATCCCCTATCTGCTCTATCAGGCCTGGGCCTTCATCGCCCCCGGTCTGTACCAGCATGAACGGCGCCTGATCATGCCGCTGGTCGCCTCCAGTGCCGTGCTGTTCTATGCCGGCATGGCGTTCGCCTACTACGTGGTGTTCCCGCTGGTGTTCGGTTTCTTCACCAGCACCGCGCCCGCCGGGGTGACGGTGGCGACCGACATCGCCAGCTATCTGGACTTCGTACTGACCCTGTTCTTCGCGTTCGGGGTGGCGTTCGAAATTCCGGTGGCCACCATACTGCTCTGCTGGACCGGGGTGACCAGTCCCAAGAGCCTGCGGGAGAAGCGTCCCTACGTCATCGTCGGGGTGTTCGTGGTCGGCATGCTGTTGACGCCGCCCGATGTCTTTTCCCAGACCCTGCTCGCGATCCCCATGTGGGGCTTGTGGGAGATAGGTCTGTTCTTCGCCCGCTTCTACGTGAAAGAAGAGAGCGAAGAGAAGCAGGAACAGACTGAAGAGGGGAGCTGAGGCTCCCTTCCTCTTTTCATGCTCCCGTTCGAGGCGTATGGTAAGGCCCCATTGAGTAGATGGTTTTCAAATACCTGATATGTTTCCTTTGTTCGGACCCGCTGACCCCATGATCGACATAGGTGTAAACCTGACCAGCAGCCAGTTTGCCGATGAACAGGCCGATCTGGTGGCCCGCGCCCGTGCCGCCGGGGTGGAGGCGCTGATCCTGACCGCACCGATCTGGTCGGCAGCCGCGAGAGCGCCACCCTTGGCCGCCTTCGCGCCGGTTACTGTTTCTCCACCGCCGGGTCCCACCCCACGACGCAAAGAGTGTCGATGAGGCGGACCCCTCCCGCCCTGCCGCGAGCTGGCAGCGCCTGCCACAGGTGTGGCCATCGGCGAGTGCGGTCCGACTACAATCGCGACTCTCCCCCCGTCCGTGCAGGAATGCGGTATCGACGCCCAGCTGGCGCTGGCCGCCGAGCTCGGGGAATGCCGTGTTTCCTTCGTCCACTGCCGCGATGCCACACCCGTTTCAGCATCGAGAATCCTGCGCCCCGGCTGCCCACTGCCGGGGGCGTGCTGCAGACCTTCTTCACCGCTCCACGCAGGAGCTGGACCAGTGTCTTGGCGCTGGGGCTGCACATCGGGGGACCGGCTGGCTGTGCGACGAGCGTCGTGGCCAGTTTGCTGCGCGAGCAGGTGGCCCGCATTCCGGCCGGCCGGCTGTGATCGAGACCGATGCCCCCTATCTGGTGCCGCGGGATCTGAAGCCCAGACCAAAACGCAAACGAACCCGCTTTTTTGCCGCACATCGCCCAGGTGGTGGCGGCCTGCCGTGGTGAAGCGCCCGAGGCCTTGCTGGCCCACACCCGGGCCACCTCCGCCGCGTTCTTCCAACTTCCTCTTCAGGAGTGATTCATGGCTACAACTCTTCCAGGCGCCTTTCCGGGTCGCCGTCTGCGCCGGGTGCGCAAACATGATTTCAGCCGTCGTCTGGTGCGCGAGAACGTACTGACCGCCAACGATCTCATCTATCCCGTGTTCGTGCTGGAGGGGGAGAACCGTCGTGAGGCCGTCACCTCTATGCCGGGGGTGGAGCGTCTCTCCATCGATCTGCTGCTGAAAGAGGCTGCCGAGTGGTTGCGCTGGGCGTGCCTGCCATCGCCCTGTTCCCGGTCACCCCGCTGGAGCAGAAGAGTCTGCTGGCGGAAGAGGCCTACAACCCGGACGGACTGGCCCAGCGGGCGACGCGCGCCCTCAAGGCGAGCTTCCCGGAGCTGGGGGTCATCACCGACGTGGCGCTCGATCCGTTCACCACCCACGGTCAGGACGGCATCATCGATGACGAAGGCTATGTGCTGAACGACATCACCACCGAGATCCTGGTGAAACAGGCGCTCTCCCACGCCGCTGCCGGGGTCGATATCGTCGCGCCGTCCGACATGATGGACGGCCGCATCGGCGCCATCCGCGCGGCGCTGGAAGAGAACGGCTTCATCAACACCCAGATCATGGCCTACCGCCAAGTACGCCTCCTGCTACTACGGCCCGTTCCGCGACGCGGTGGGCTCTGCCGGCAACCTCGGCAAGAGCAACAAGGCCACCTACCAGATGGATCCGGCCAACAGCAACGAAGCCCTGCACGAGGTGGCGCTGGATATCCAGGAAGGGGCCGACAGCGTGATGGTCAAGCCGGCATGCCCTATGGACGTGATCCGTCGTGAAGGATCAGTCGGCGTGCCGATCAGCCTATCAGGTGCCGAGCCTTCGAGTACGCCTATCACTGAGGCGAGTACGCCATTGGCAGGCCAACGGCTGGCTGAAGGAGAAGGAGAGCATCATGGAGTCCCTGCTGTGCTTCACGGGCCGGTGCGACGGCATATTCCTCACCACTTTCGCCAAAGCGGGCTGCCCAGTGGCTGCAGGAAGACGCCAGACGCTGATGCTGCTTGCCTGTGTCACCGACAATGCGGCCCCTGGGCCGGCATTGTCGTCTTTGGTATCCGGATCGCTGCTTTAATGAGCAGATCTCGGGCGAAAAGTGGGACACCAGGCCCGCGCTCTGCAAGGCAAAGGCTTGATTTATATGAGGTTTTGCCTACAATAGGTAGTCCAAGCAAGCTCTGGACGGCAGGGGCTGATGAGAATTTTAGGGTATCGCAGGCATGACCAACCCTTTGCTGACAATGGACTCGCTGCCCCCTTTCAGCCAGATCCAGCCCGATCAGGTACAGCCTGCCGTGACGCAGGCCATCGCCGATTGCAAACAGAAGATCAGCGATGTGCTGGCCCAGCGCGACCCCCACACCTGGGACAGCTTGATCGCCCCGCTGGAAGAGGTCAACGACCGCCTGGCTCGGATCTGGTCGCCGGTCAGCCACCTCAACTCCGTACTCAACAGCGAAGCGCTGCGCGCGGCCCACGACGCCTGCCTGCCGCTGCTGTCCGAATTCCAGACCTATATCGGCCAGCACGAGGGGCTCTATCAGGCCTATCGCGAACTGGCCGAGAGCGACGACTTCCCGCTGCTGAGCGGCGCCCAGCGCAAGGAGATCCAGAACACCCTGCGCGATTTTCGTCTGTCCGGCATCGGCCTGCCCGCCGAGGCGCAGCAGCGCTACGGCGAGATCCAGGCCCGCCTCTCCGAGCTGGCTTCCCGTTTCAGCAACAACGTGCTGGACGCGACCCAGGGCTGGAGCAAGCTGGTGACCGACGAGGCCGAGCTGGCCGGATTGCCGCAGAGCGCACAGGCCGCCGCCCGCCAGCTGGCCGAGCTGAAGGGCAAGGAGGGCTGGCTGTTCACCCTGGACATCCCCTCCTACCTGCCGGTGATGATGTATGCCGACAACCGCGCGCTGCGCGCCGAGCTGTATGAGGCCTTCACCACCCGCGCCTCGGATCAGGGCCCCAACGCCGGCAAGTGGGACAACTCCGCCATCATGACCGAGCTGCTTGCCCTGCGCCGCGAGCTGGCCCAGCTGCTCGGCTTTGCCAACTATGCCGAGCTGTCGCTCGCCACCAAGATGGCGGACAAGCCCGAGCAGGTGGTGAACTTCCTCACCGATCTGGCGGCCAAGTCCCTGCCGCAGGGCAAGGCCGAGCTGGAAGAGATCCGCGCCTTCGCCGCCGAGCAACACGGTCAGGGCGAGCTGGCCGCCTGGGATCTCGCCTACTACGCCGAGAAGCTCAAGCAGCACAAGTTCTCCATCTCCGACGAGCAGCTGCGTCCCTACTTCCCCGCCAGCAAGGTGGTGAAGGGGCTGTTCGAGGTGGTCAAGCGGGTGTTCGGCATGAAGGTGCGCGAGCGCCTCGGCATCGACACCTGGCACCCGGACGTGCGCTTCTACGACATCTTCGACGCCGAGGACGAGCTGCGCGGCAGCTTCTACCTCGACCTCTATGCCCGCGAGCACAAGCAGGGCGGTGCCTGGATGGACGTCTGCCTGGGTCGTCGCTACCGTCAGGATGGCTCGTTGCAAAAGCCGGTGGCCTACCTGACCTGCAACTTCAACGGTCCGGTGGATGGCAAACCCGCCCTGTTCACCCACAGCGAAGTGGTCACCCTGTTCCATGAGTTCGGCCACGGCATTCACCACATGCTGACCCGCATCGACGTGGCCGGCGTGGCCGGCATCAACGGCGTGGCCTGGGATGCGGTGGAGCTGCCGAGCCAGTTCCTCGAGAACTGGTGCTGGGAGTCCGAGGCGCTGGCCTTCATCTCCGGCCATCACGAGACCGGCGAGCCGCTGCCTGCCGATCTGCTGGAGAAGATGCTGACCGCCCGCAACTTCCAGGCGGCGATGCAGATGCTGCGCCAGCTGGAGTTCGCCCTGTTCGACTTCCGTCTGCACCAGGAGTTCGACCCGGCCAGCACGGATCAGATCCCGGCGCTGCTGGATGAGGTGCGCAGCCAGGTGGCGGTGATGACGCCCCCTGCGTTCAACCGCTTCCAGCACAGCTTCTCCCACATCTTCGCCGGCGGTTATGCGGCGGGCTACTACAGCTACAAGTGGGCCGAGGTGCTCTCTGCGGATGCCTTCTCCCGCTTCGAGGAGGAGGGGATCTTCAACCCGGCCACCGGCCAGTCCTTCCTGAAGAACATCCTGGAAAAGGGTGGCTCCAAGGAGCCGATGGAGCTGTTCCGAGCCCCTTCGTGGCCGCGACCTCAGGTGGAAATGCGCTGCTCCGTCACAGCGGGATTGCCGCGGAGTTGGCGGGCCCCGGCTGGCGTGAGCTTCAAAGCAGGTACAGTTTTGCCCACATAGTGGATCAACTGCGTGAAATTTTTGAGATAAAAAGGGACCTTTTGGTCCTTTTTCTCAAGGCTTTTTAATATCTTGCGGATAGCATGTTTGCACTGTCCCCGGCTCTTCAGTAGAGTCGGGTCCTACCTTCCAAGGAGAGAAAGAACCTTGCCATGAGGCGAGCACTCGAGTCTGTCTATCAAATCATCTCAAGTCTGTCTCATTCGAGTGGTCAGGGATATTTCGATACTCTTTGTGAGTGAAATCTGCAGCAAGCGGTCGGGGCCGACTCGTCTGATTTCAGGCAGGGATCAAGCGGGGCTCTCTTTCAAGGTGCACGCCGCCCACCCCGCGTCTCTCGACACCACCAACTCAGCTTTCCGGTCAGCGCCACCCTGGGGGAGATCACCCTGCAGGAGGGAGAGACCTGGTTCAGCGATCGGGTACAGCAGCTGTTTCCCCATGCCGCCGTGTTGCAGGCCTGGCACATTCAGGCCTATGCCGGCATCGCCCTCAAGAGTGCCCAGGGGGAGACGGTCGGCATCTGCAGCGTGCTGTTCAAGCGGCCGCTCACCAACATGGACAAGGTGAGGGGCCTGTTGCGCCTGCTGGCTCCGCTGGCCGGGCGTGAACTGGCGCTGATGCTGCAACAGCCGGCGCGCGCCCCAGGCGCCCAGGCCCGAGTACCCCAAGCGCATCACGATTTTCTGCACACCAAACATGAGGTCCGCGATTGCGCCGGTGGGGATCGGCAAGCTCGATCTGAACGGCAAGATCCTCTGGACCAACCCGGCCATCGAAAAGATGCTGGGCTACAGCCAGAGCGAGCTGCTGCACCGCACCGCCGCCGAGCTCAATCACCCGGAAGACTGGCTGCGCAGCGCCGCCTGCTATGAAGAGCTCAAACGCGGCGAGCGCACCGCCTTCACCCAGGAGAAGCGCTACCTGCACCAGGATGGTCAGGTGCTGTGGGGGCGGGTCACCGTCACCCTGGTGCGAGACGATCAGCTGCAGCCCGACTATCTGATGGTGGTGCTGGAGAACATCGATCCCCTCAAGCGCCACGCCGAACAGCTCAAGCTCTCCCACCGGGTCTACGACAATCTCTCCGAAGCGATCCTGGTGTGCGATGCCGACAGCCGCATCATCTCGGTCAACCCGGCGTTCGAGCAGATCACCGGTTACAGCGAGGAGGAGGTGTGCGGCCAGCGGCCCAGCATGCTCAAGTCCGGGCTGCACGATCAGGCCTTCTACGCCGACATGTACCACGCGCTGGAGCGGGTGGGGGTGTGGCGCGGCGAGGTGTGGAACAAGCGCAAGAACGGCAAGCTCTATCCCCAGCAGCTGATGATCAGCACCCTGCGGGAAGGGGGGCGGATCAGCCAGTACATCGCCATCTTCAGCGACCTCTCCCAGACCAAGCTGGCGGAGCAGAAGATCGCCGCCCAGGCCAACTACGACAACCTCACCGGGCTGCCCAACCGCTGTTCGGCCGCTGTCTGAGCCGCTTCTGCGAGCGGGGCGAGCGTTTCGCGCTGATGGTGCTCGACCTCAACAACTTCAAGGCGGTCAACAACAGCATGGATCACCACGCCGGTGACGCCCTGCTGCGGGAGGTGTCGGACCGGCTGGTGAGCCGGGTGCGCACCGAGGACCTGGTGGCCCGCATCGGCGGCGACGAGTTCGCCTTCCTGGTGCCCGGCATCGTCAACCGTCGTCAGGCCGAGGTGTTCGCCAAGCAGGTGATCGGCGGCTTCGCCCGTCCCTTCATGCTGGCCAACCAGCACCTCTACGTGACCGCCACCATCGGCATCACCCTCTGCCCGGGCGATGGCCTGGAGAGCGACGAGCTGCTGCGCAACGCCGAGCAGGCGCTGTTTGCCGCCAAGCGGCAGGGACGGCTGCTCGGCAGCTACTGCGCCTCCATGCGCGAAGAGGTGCGCCAGCGCCACCAGATGCAGCAGGACTTGGCGGAGGCGATCAAGCTCGAGCAGCTGACCATGGCCTACCAGCCGATCTGGGACAACCGCAGTGGCCGGGTCGCCAAGCTGGAGGCGCTGGTGCGCTGGTATCACCCGCACTGGGGTCAGGTGTCGCCGCGGATTTCATCCGCTGGCGGAGGAGGCGGGGCTCATCCAGGGGCTGGGGGCGCTGGTTCTGTGGCAGTCGTGCCGGGATCTGGGCCGGGCTGCAGCAATCCGGCTTCCCGGATCTGCAGATGTCGATCAACCGCTCCACCCTGGAGTTCCAGACCATAGACCCGGAGGCGAGCGAGTGGCTCAAGGTGATCCACCACTTCGGGCTGGACCCGGCGGACATCGTCATCGAGATCACCGAGTCCCTGCTGATGGAGACCAGCGATCAGCACAGGGTGCGGATCGATGCCCTGCGCGAGGCGGGCTGCAAGCTGGCCATCGACGACTTCGGCACCGGCTACTCGGCGCTCAACTATCTGCGCAACTTCCCGGTGGATCTGGTCAAGATCGACCGGGCCTTCGTGCGCCACATCCCGTTCAATGAACAGGACCGGCTGCTGCTGGACGGCATCATCAACATAGTGCACAACCTCGGCATGCAGGTGGTGATCGAGGGGGTGGAGACTCGCGAGCAGCTCAACTTCCTCTGCCAGAAGGGGTGCGCCTTCACGCAGGGTTATCTGCTGAGCCGGCCGCTGGCCTACGACGACCTCACTGAGTACCTGCAGCTCAACGACAAGAGCATGTTCCTGCAGACCAGCTAGCCCCTCCGCCCCTCTCCTTCGGCCGGTGCCCCTACAGCGACCTTCGGGGGCTGTGATACACTCCGCCCACTGATACCGCCACACAGCCGATACCATGCAGATCCTCCTCGAAGACCCCGCCAAGGCGCCCCAGGCCGAAGCCCTGGCCAGCCAGCTCGGCCAGACCGACCTTCCCCAGTTTGCCCTGGTGTTCACCGCGGCGCGGCTGGAGCTGCGCAAGCTGGACGAGCCCAAGCTGGGTGCGGTCTACGTGGACTTCGTCGAAGGGGCGGTCGCCCATCGCCGCAAGTTCGGCGGTGGCCGTGGCCAATCCATCGCCAAGGCGGTGGGGCTCAAGGCGGGTGCCATGCCGCGGGTGGTGGATGCCACCGCCGGGCTGGGACGCGATGCCTTCGTGCTCGCCTCCCTCGGCTGCAAGGTGACCATGATCGAGCGCAGCCCCGTGGTGGCCGCCCTGTTGCAGGACGGGCTGGCGCGGGCGGCGCTGGACCCGGAGATCGGAACCCTGCATGGGTACGGCGAGCGGATGCAGCTGCGGCACGGCCCGGCGGTGGAGACCTTGCTGGGGTTGACCGAGCGGCCCGACGTCATCTACCTCGACCCCATGTTCCCCCACAAGCAGAAGTCGGCGCTGGTGAAAAAAAGAGGATGCGGTGTGGTTCCAGTCGCTTGGTGGGACCGGATCTCGACGCCGATGCCCTGCTGCCGGCGGCGCTCGCCATGGCGGAACAGAGCGGTGGTGGTGAAACGGCCGGACTACGCCGGCTGCTAACGAGGCACAAGCCGAGCATGGCTATCGAGACCAAGAGCAACCGCTTCGATGTCTACGTGATGGCGGCGCTGGCGGGATAACGCCGCACGCGAGGGGATTAAAGAAGAGGGCCACCCGATGGGTTGGCCCTCTTGCCAATCTAGTTGGACCGTTCGGCTGGGGCCGCGGGGGCCAAAGCGGAATCAGCTTTTCCTCCCTTGCCAGCTGAGCGCCATGGTGGCCAGCTCCGCCAGGCTCAGTCGCTCGCCACCTTGCAGCAGCAGGTACTCGACCCCTGCTCTGGCCTCGATGGTGCGGATCTTGTCTGCCCACTGGCGGCCATCCCGGCCGGTGAGGGTGACCGGCAGCTGCCAGCTGGCGGCGATCTCCAGCCAGTCGTAGAGATCGCAACTGATTGGGTTGTAGGTGCTCATGTGCGGGTTGCCCTGTGGGTCGCGGTTACTGGAAGTTGATGCTGGTGGCGGGTGCCACCACCGCCTGGGCTTGCTGCACCTGTTCCAGTTGCAGCGGGTCGCCGGCCAGCGCCGGATCGTCCTCGTTGCCATTGCAGACCAGCGCCAGATCGTAGCTGCCGAGATTAACAAATCCCAGTTCGTAACCAAAGCCGCCACCGCTTTGCGGCAACACGGGTGCGCTGGCATAGAAGCCGTTGTCGCTGTCTGCCATGTCGGGGTAGTTGTCATCGCTTCTGGGCTGGTAGAAGTAGACGAAGGCCTTGTCGGTCAGCTGGCCGCCGCACAGCCCAGCCGCGACCGTGCCCTTGACGGTGGTGACCTGGGTGTTGTTCACCAGCCGCACCCCTCTGGGCTTGAGCTTGTAGTACTGCTCGTGGCCTGGCAGCACCATGGCCTGGCGCAGGTCGAACTCGGTGGTGAAGGCGCTGAGGCCGTTGGCGGCGATGGTGAAGGCATCCAGCTTGAGTTCGCTGCTGGGCACCTCCAGCGGCTTGATCACCCCATCATCCCGTTTGACGTAGGAGTAGGGGGTGCCATCCAGAAACTGGTTGGCAACCTCTCGTCCGTCCAGCACCCGCAGCCGCATCTGGCTGTAGTCGCCGGGCACCACGCTCTGGCTGGCCAGCGCGGGCGGCTGACGGAACCTGTAGTGCAGCAGGTCGATGTAGGTGAACAGCGGCCGGCCCGCACTGTCGAGCGGGATGGTCTCGCCGATCGGGGTGCAGCCATCGTCCTGGGCCGAGGTGAGAAAACTGGCGGTGGTCCAGCTCTGCTCGGTACCGGCGACGGGGTGGATGCTGATGTTGGCGACGGCGATGCAGACCTTGCTGACGGCATCCACCGGGGCGTCGGAGAAGGCCAGCGAGAGCTGGGCCTGTTGCGGGCTGTTGTTGTCGCCGCCGCCTCCGCCGCCACAGGCGGTGAGCAGGGCGGTCAGGCCGATCAGGGTCAAGGGTTTCATGGCGTCCATTCCGGTTGTGAAGACAACCCTACTCTAGTCGAGCGGTGCTAATGGCGCAGGTGACAGCCAGCGAGAAAAGGATGAGCTCGGTGCGCTAGCCCAATGAAATCAAGGGTCAGCTTTGAACGGCGCTAGTCATGGCTGCGAAAGAGATTGTCGGAACGGCGGGGTGCACTGATTGGGCGAGGCCCAATCAGGCTTCCAACAGCCGGGTGGGCCAGCCCATCTTCTGCTGGCGTTCCACCTCGAAGCGCAGTTCGCTGGCGCGCAGGTAGTGCTCGTCCAGCCAGCCGCTCGGCAGGGTCAGGGTCAGCGCATCTTCATCGGCTTCGAGGGTGAAACGGGGCACTGTGCCCTGGGTGCGGCGCATGCAGAGGATCAGCGCGATGCGCAGGATGCGGGCCAGCCGGATCGCCTGGCGACCGGTGACGGCACCCTGCTTCTCCAGTGGTTCCAGCTTGAATTCGTCCCGCTGGTTGAACAGCAGGGCCGACAACAGCTTCTTCTGGGCCGGGGTAAAGCCAGGCATGTCGATGTTGTCGATGATGTAGGCGGCGTGTTGCGGCGCCTTCTTGTACTCGATGCACAGACCGATCTCGTGCAGCAGGGCCGCGTAGCGCAGGATCGGGCGCCCGTAACGTTTCGAGAGTCGCCACGCCGGCTGCAGCTGGTTGAACGCCTCGACGGCGGTGTCAGCACCCGTTCGGCGTGCTCTTGTCCAGCTGGTAGCGATTGATTCAGGCTGTCGGCGGTGCGATCGCGGGCATCACAGTCGTGATTGTTGCCGAGCAGGCCGTAGATCAGCCCTTCGCGCAGGGCGCCACCCGCCAGGGTCATGCTCTCGATGTTCAGGGTTTCGAAGATGGCGATCAGGATGGCGAGACCGGAGGGGAACACGGTCAGCCGTTCGGCCGCCAGTCCTTCCAGCTGCAGCTGGTCGAGCTTGCCGCAGGCGATGGCCTGACCCATCAGCTCTTGCAGCTTGGGCAGCGTGACCCGCTCGCTCTTCCCCTGTGCCAGCATGATCTCTTGCAATGCCTGTACCGTGCCGGAGGCGCCGACACAGGTACGCCAGCCGAGTGCACGATAATCTTCCGCCACCTTCTCCAGTACCGCCTTGGCGGCGGCGATGGCCTGCTTGAAGCGGGCCTCGGAGAGCTCGCCGTCACCGAAGTGGTTGTTGAGCCAGGTGACGCAGCCCATGTGCAGGCTGTTGAGCAGTTTCGCTTCGCTGTGTTCGCCGATCACCAGTTCGGTGCTGGCGCCGCCGATGTCGATCACCAACCGGTTGCCTTCGCCGGCCGAGGTCCAGGAGACCCCCTCATAGATGGTCTTGGCCTCTTCCTCGCCCGAGATGATCTCGATGCTGTGGTTGAGCACCCGTTCCGCTTCGCTGAGGAATTCGTCAACGTTGGTGGCAAGGCGCAGGGTGGCGGTACCCACTACCCGGATGTTGTCGGCCGGAATGTCCTGCAACTGTTCGGAGAACAGGCGCAGACAGTCCCAGCCCCGCTCCATGGCGGCACGGCTGAGACGAAACTCCGGATCGAGCCCGGCGGCGAGGCGAACCTTGCGCTTGACCTTGGTGACGGTGCGCAGGGCACCTGCGACCTCGCGCACCACCAGCATGTGAAAGCTGTTGGAGCCGAGGTCGATGGCGGCATAGAGCGGCGAGTTGTGCAACTGGGCCAGTCCTTTCAGCTCTTGCGGGGTGGACGACGGCGGTTGTTGCTGTTGCCACCGCCCTGGCGATCGCGCATGTTGCGGTTCACCGGCTGACGGTTGCGGAACACCCGCTTCGGTGCGGTCACGTCATCCAGCAACGCCTCGCGGTCATACTTGCTGACCGGGATCGGGTGGTGGATGTACTCCTCGATGGCCGGCAGGTTGAAGGCATAGTCTTCACAGGCCAGGCTGATGGAGTGACCGCTCTTGCCGGCACGACCGGTACGACCGATGCGGTGTACGTAGTCTTCGGCGTCGTCGGGCAGGTCATAGTTGAAGACGTGGGTCACGTCCGGGATGTGCAGACCGCGGGCGGCCACGTCGGTGGCAACCAGATGTCGACCGTACCCTTGGTGAAGTCTTCCAGGATCTTCATCCGCTTCTTCTGCGGCACGTCACCGGTCAGCAGGCCGACGCGGTGGCCGTCGTTCTCCAGCCAGGCATGAACGTCTTCACAGACGTGCTTGGTGTTGGCGAAGACGATGGCTTTCTCCGGCCACTCCTCTTCCATCAGGGAGAGCAGCAGCAACATCTTGTCTTCGTTGGAGGGGTAGAACAGCTCCTCCTTGATCCGCACGCCGGTCATCTGCTCCGGCTCGATCTGTACATGTTCCGGGTGGTTCATGTGTTCGTAGGCCAGCTCCTGCACCCGCAGGGAGAGGGTGGCGGAGAACAGCATGCTCAGACGCTCGGTAGCGGGCGGCATGCGGCGGAACAGGAAACGGATGTCCTTGATGAAGCCGAGATCGAACATGCGATCCGCTTCGTCCAGCACCACGACCTGGATGTTGCTCAGATCGATGACCTTGGACTTGAAGTAGTCAATGATGCGGCCGGTGGTGCCGATCAGGATGTCGACACCCTGCTCCAGCACGGCCAGCTGCTTGTCGTACCCTTCACCACCGTAGGCGAGGCCGAGCTTGAGGCCGGTCGAGGCGGACATGCTCTCCGCATCGTTGTAGATCTGGACCGCCAGCTCCCGGGTCGGGGCCATGATGATGGCGCGCGGCTGGTTGATGAGGCGCGGCTTGGTCAGCGGATGGGTCAACAAATAGTTGAAAGTGGCGGCCAGGAAGGCAAGGGTTTTGCCGGTCCCTGTCTGGGCCTGACCGGCGAGGTCATGACCTTCTACCAGCAGTGGCAGAGACAGTGCCTGGATGGGGGTGCAATAGTGAAATCCCTTTGATTCCAGACCAGCCAGAACTTCGGGTTCGAGGCCCATTTGGGCGAATTTGTCGGTCGTTAAATGTGTTTTGCTCATGGCGGTAGGTTATCAGGTTAGGCTTGCAATAATAAACAGGATCATTTCAAATAGGGCAACTATTGCCTTTGTTGATACGTCAATAAAGCCTTAATTACTGACTGGAGTTGGAGATGAGTGACAAGATTGTTCAGCTGAGCGATGCCAGCTTCGAGGCAGATGTAATCAAAGCCGATGGCGCCGTTCTGGTCGACTTCTGGGCCGAGTGGTGTGGTCCGTGCAAGATGATTGCCCCGATCCTGAACGAAGTCGCCCAAGAGTATGCCGGTCGCGTGACCGTGGCGAAATTGAACATCGACCATAACGCCGACACTCCGCCCAAAGTATGGCAATTCGTGGTATTCCGACCCTCTTGCTGTTCAAGAATGGCGAAGTGGCAGCGACAAGGTCGTGCCCTGTCCAAGACTCAGCTGAAAGAGTTCCTGGACGGTAACCTGTAATAATCAAAGAGGAGCGCATTGCAATAATGCGCTCCTTCTGTTTTATCACCTAGACGCTCACCCCGATTGGTGCTAATTTATCGCTCGTTTGCTAACCTTTTTGCCTGACTCTTTGCTCACACATCAGCCTGGCAAATCAAATCCGATCAGCATCAATCCAGCAGACTGTCTCCTCATTTCAATCCTTGCTTACAGACTTTCACCACTATGAATCTGACTGAATTAAAGAACACTCCTGTGTCCGAGCTGGTACAGCTTGGCGAATCCATGGGGTTGGAAAATCTGGCTCGGGCGCACAAGAAAGACATTATTTTCGCGATCCTCAAGGCGCACGCCAAGGGTGGCGAGGATATCTTTGGCGACGGTGTGCTGGAAATCCTGACCGATGGTTTCGGCTTCCTGCGTAGTGCAGACGGCTCCTACCTGGCCGGCCCGGACGACATCTATGTCTCCCCGAGCCAGATCCGCCGTTTCAACCTGCGTACCGGCGATACCATCTCCGGCAAGATCCGGCCGCCGAAAGAGGGCGAACGCTACTTCGCGCTGCTCAAGGTCAACGAGGTCAACTACGACCGTCCGGAAAACTCCCGCAACAAGATCCTGTTTGAAAACCTCACTCCGCTGCACGCCAACGAGCGTTTGCGCATGGAGCGTGGCAACGGTTCCACCGAAGACATCACCGCCCGCGTGCTGGATCTGGCTTCCCCGATCGGTAAAGGCCAGCGCGGCCTTATCGTGCACCGCCCAAGGCCGGTAAGACCATGCTGCTGCAGAACATCGCCCAGAGCATCGCCTACAACCACCCTGACTGCGAACTGATCGTCCTGCTGATCGACGAGCGTCCGGAAGAAGTGACCGAGATGCAGCGCATGGTGAAGGGTGAAGTGATCGCCTCCACCTTCGACGAGCCGGCTTCCCGTCACGTCCAGGTCGCCGAAATGGTGATCGAGAAGGCCAAGCGCCTGGTCGAGCACAAGAAGGACGTGGTGATCCTGCTGGACTCCATCACCCGTCTGGCCCGTGCCTACAACACCGTCATCCCGTCATCCGGCAAGGTACTGACCGGTGGTGTGGACGCTAACGCCCTGCACCGCCCGAAGCGCTTCTTCGGTGCCGCGCGCAATGTCGAAGAGGGCGGCAGCCTGACCATCATCGCCACCGCGCTGATCGATACCGGCTCCAAGATGGATGAAGTCATCTACGAAGAGTTCAAGGGTACCGGCAACATGGAACTGCACCTCTCGCGCAAGATTGCCGAGAAGCGTGTCTACCCGGCCATCGACATCACTCGCTCCGGCACCCGCAAGGAAGAGCTGCTGACCACCGGCGACGAGCTGCAGAAGATGTGGATCCTGCGCAAGATTGTGCACCCGATGGGCGAGATCGACGGCATCGAGTTCCTGATCGACAAGTTGGCCATGACCAAGACCAACGACGAGTTCTTCGACGCCATTGCGGCGCCAGCAGAAATGTAACCGACTTCGAAAATTCAGTCAAACCGCGGCCCAGGTCGCGGTTTTTGTTTATCTATTTTACGGTCGCCTGAGTAGTATGAAACCTCGATGTCACAAGGATAGGGACGTCATGAAGCATGTACTCCTGATATTGCTGAGCTGGCTGCTGGTGCTGCCGGTCGGGGCCGCCGAGACGCAGCCGCCCCGGACGACACTGGTGGCCGACGAGGGGCTGCAGGGTCACCTCGACTATCTGACCGGCCGGCTGCAGCTGGGGCAGTTTGCCGCCATCGACACCCTGCTGGGACTCCCTGGCGGTGGGGCAGCGGGAGTATCTGCTGTGCCAGCTGCTGGCCACCCTCAATAGCCAACCCAGGGCCACCAGTCCACAACTGCTGGCCTGGGTGCGCGCCCAGTCGTTCAAGGCCCCCAGCTGGCTGGTGGAAAAAGAGGTGGACGGCTTTCTGGTGCAGCAACCCGCCTATGACTTTGCCGCCGCAGCGCGGCAGGTGTTGAGCCGCTGGCAGCAGCAGGCCTGGCAGGACAACCTATCGCCAGGCAGCTGGAAGAGGGGCACGTTCGAGTTCAAGACAGATCTACAACAGCCGCCATCCTGATTTTGGCCAGCAGCAGGCAGGGCCGCTGCTGACCCGACTCGGATCGGCAGCCGCTTCCGCTCCTGCAACGGGAGGCGCACACGCTGGCCGCCATGAGCATCTTCCTGCCCGACAACCGGCTGCTGCGGCTGTTGGCCGAGCGTACCGGCGACAGCGCCCTCTATCAGAAGCTGTGGCATCAACCGGTGGATCACGACAGCGTGGCCGCGCTCGCCAGCGTGGGCCGCTTTCACCAGGGCCAGGCGGCCAGCGATCTGTTGATTGCCGCCAGTCGCAATGCCCGTCTCAAGCTGCCCGCTCTGCAGCAACTCAGTCAACTTTCGCCGCTGCCGGACACGGCCCAGCAGTTCCTGCTAGCGGAGCTGGGCAATCGCCAATACAGCGGTCAGGTGGCCAGCCTGCTGCTGCAGATGGACGAACCCAGGCTGCTGGCCCAGCTTGCCGATCGGCTGACCCGGCAGGAAAAGCGCCATGCAAGTCCGGTGATGATGCCCGATTCGGGTACACCCGCCGCCCGCCCAGGGTTATAATGCGGCATCGCCTGAACACAGGGTACCTGCATGAAATACAAGGATTTGCGTGATTTCATCGCGCAGCTGGAACAAAGCGGACAACTCAAGCGCATCAGTCGCGAGATAGACCCCCTATCGTGGAGATGCACCGGATCAGCGGACGCACCCTGGCGGGCGGGCGGACCTGCCCTGCTGTTTGAAAATCCCAAGGGGTACACCATGCCGGTGCTGACCAACCTGTTCGGCACCCCGGATCGGGTCGCCATGGGCATGGGCCAGCCCAACGTGGCCGCTCTGCGCCAGGTGGGGATCTGGCTCTCATACCTGAAGGAGCCGGAGCCGCCCCGTGGCTTCAAGGAGCTGATGGAGAAGCTGCCGATCTTCAAGCAGGTGCTCAACATGCCGACCAAGCGGCTCTCCTCTGCACCTTGTCAGCAGCGGGTGCTGGAGGGAGAGGCGGTCGATCTGGACCAGATCCCGATCCAGCACTGCTGGCCCGGCGACGTGGCCCCGCTGGTGACCTGGGGTCTGACCATCACCCGCGGCCCCTACAAGAAGCGGCAGAACCTCGGCATCTATCGCCAGCAGAAGATCGGCAAGAACAAGCTGATCATGCGCTGGCTGGATCACCGCGGCGGTGCCATCGATTTTCGCGAGTGGCAGGAGGCTCACCCGGGTGAGCGCTTCCCGGTGGTGGTGGCGCTCGGTGCCGATCCGGCGACCATCCTCGGCGCGGTGACGCCGGTGCCGGATACCCTCTCCGAATACGCCTTTGCCGGTCTGCTGCGCGGCAGCCGCACCGAGGTGGTGAAGGCCGTCAGCTGCGATCTGGAGGTGCCCGCCAGCGCCGAGATCGTGCTGGAAGGCTATCTGGAGCCGGGCGAGATGGCCCCCGAGGGGCCTTATGGCGATCACACCGGCTACTACAACGAGGTGGACGAGTTCCCGGTCTTTACCATCACCCACATGACGATGCGCAAGGATGCCATCTATCACAGCACCTACACCGGCCGTCCGCCGATGAGCGGCGGTACTCGGGGTGGCGCTCAACGAGGTGTTCGTGCCGCTGTTGCAGAAGCAGTTTCCCGAGATCGTGGACTTCTACCTGCCGCCGGAGGGGTGCTCCTACCGGATGGCGGTGGTGACCATCAAGAAGCGCTATCCTGGCCACGCCAAGCGGGTGATGCTGGGGGTCTGGTCCTTCCTGCGCCAGTTCATGTACACCAAGTTCGTGATCGTCTGCGGACGCTACGGACAT
>JACMZG010000950.1:0-13401 GCA_018340805.1 Microvelia longipes
AATACAATAAATTACATTATTCATGGGAAATAGTAAATATGTAAATTTCGAAATAATGTGATAAGAATAATATTATTAATTTCAATCTTTTCCATTTTAATCATACTATCCAATTCAGAATTGAAAGATGAAATTTTTCAAAATGTAATTCGATTTTCAAGAGATAATTGTCAAATTAAAAAGAAAAATTAAGTATCATAAATGAGAAACGAAAAGAAAATTTTCACAAAAAAAATTGGCCAAGATGGGGCTCGAACCCACGACATTCGCGTTATTAGCACGACGCTCTAACCAACTGAGCTACTCGGCCTTGATGAAAATTGAAATTATTTTCTATTCACGTAAACCAATTATTTAATCGATATTTGAAATGACCATAATATAATATTTGATAGTTGTTTTGTGTTGAAATACAATAAATTACATTATTCATGGGAAATAGTAAATATGTAAATTTCGAAATAATGTGATAAGAATAATATTATTAATTTCAATCTTTTCCATTTTAATCATACTATCCAATTCAGAATTGAAAGAAAGATGAAATTTTTCAAAATGTAATTCGATTTTCAAGAGATAATTGTCAAATTAAAAAGAAAAATTAAGTATCATAAATGAGAAACGAAAAGAAAATTTTCACAAAAAAAATTGGCCAAGATGGGGCTCGAACCCACGACATTCGCGTTATTAGCACGACGCTCTAACCAACTGAGCTACTCGGCCTTGATGAAAATTGAAATTATTTTCTATTCACGTAAACCAATTATTTAATCGATATTTGAAATGACCATAATATAATATTTGATAGTTGTTTGTGTTGAAATACAATAAATTACATTATTCATGGGAAATAGTAAATATGTAAATTTCGAAATAATGTGATAAGAATAATATTATTAATTTCAATCTTTTCCATTTTAATCATACTATCCAATTCAGAATTGAAAGATGAAATTTTTCAAAATGTAATTCGATTTTCAAGAGATAATTGTCAAATTAAAAAGAAAAATTAAGTATCATAAATGAGAAACGAAAAGAAAATTTTCACAAAAAAAAATTGGCCAAGATGGGGCTCGAACCCACGACATTCGCGTTATTAGCACGACGCTCTAACCAACTGAGCTACTCGGCCTTGATGAAAATTGAAATTATTTTCTATTCACGTAAACCAATTATTTAATCGATATTTGAAATGACCATAATATAATATTTGATAGTTGTTTTGTGTTGAAATACAATAAATTACATTATTCATGGGAAATAGTAAATATGTAAATTTCGAAATAATGTGATAAGAATAATATTATTAATTTCAATCTTTTCCATTTTAATCATACTATCCAATTCAGAATTGAAAGATGAAATTTTTCAAAATGTAATTCGATTTTCAAGAGATAATTGTCAAATTAAAAAGAAAAATTAAGTATCATAAATGAGAAACGAAAAGAAAATTTTCACAAAAAAAATTGGCCAAGATGGGGCTCGAACCCACGACATTCGCGTTATTAGCACGACGCTCTAACCAACTGAGCTACTCGGCCTTGATGAAAATTGAAATTATTTTCTATTCACGTAAACCAATTATTTAATCGATATTTGAAATGACCATAATATAATATTTGATAGTTGTTTTGTGTTGAAATACAATAAATTACATTATTCATGGGAAATAGTAAATATGTAAATTTCGAAATAATGTGATAAGATAATATTATTAATTTCAATCTTTTCCATTTTAATCATACTATCCAATTCAGAATTGAAAGATGAAATTTTTCAAAATGTAATTCGATTTTCAAGAGATAATTGTCAAATTAAAAAGAAAAATTAAGTATCATAAATGAGAAACGAAAAGAAAATTTTCACAAAAAAAATTGGCCAAGATGGGGCTCGAACCCACGACATTCGCGTTATTAGCACGACGCTCTAACCAACTGAGCTACTCGGCCTTGATGAAAATTGAAATTATTTTCTATTCACGTAAACCAATTATTTAATCGATATTTGAAATGACCATAATATAATATTTGATAGTTGTTTTGTGTTGAAATACAATAAATTACATTATTCATGGGAAATAGTAAATATGTAAATTTCGAAATAATGTGATAAGAATAATATTATTAATTTCAATCTTTTCCATTTTAATCATACTATCCAATTCAGAATTGAAAGATGAAATTTTTCAAAATGTAATTCGATTTTCAAGAGATAATTGTCAAATTAAAAAGAAAAATTAAGTATCATAAATGAGAAACGAAAAGAAAATTTTCACAAAAAAAATTGGCCAAGATGGGGCTCGAACCCACGACATTCGCGTTATTAGCACGACGCTCTAACCAACTGAGCTACTCGGCCTTGATGAAAATTGAAATTATTTTCTATTCACGTAAACCAATTATTTAATCGATATTTGAAATGACCATAATATAATATTTGATAGTTGTTTTGTGTTGAAATACAATAAATTACATTATTCATGGGAAATAGTAAATATGTAAATTTCGAAATAATGTGATAAGAATAATATTATTAATTTCAATCTTTTCCATTTTAATCATACTATCCAATTCAGAATTGAAAGATGAAATTTTTCAAAATGTAATTCGATTTTCAAGAGATAATTGTCAAATTAAAAAGAAAAATTAAGTATCATAAATGAGAAACGAAAAGAAAATTTTCACAAAAAAAATTGGCCAAGATGGGGCTCGAACCCACGACATTCGCGTTATTAGCACGACGCTCTAACCAACTGAGCTACTCGGCCTTGATGAAAAATTGAAATTATTTTCTATTCACGTAAACCAATTATTTAATCGATATTTGAAATGACCATAATATAATATTTGATAGTTGTTTTGTGTTGAAATACAATAAATTACATTATTCATGGGAAATAGTAAATATGTAAATTTCGAAATAATGTGATAAGAATAATATTATTAATTTCAATCTTTTCCATTTTAATCATACTATCCAATTCAGAATTGAAAGATGAAATTTTTCAAAATGTAATTCGATTTTCAAGAGATAATTGTCAAATTAAAAAGAAAAATTAAGTATCATAAATGAGAAACGAAAAGAAAATTTTCACAAAAAAAATTGGCCAAGATGGGGCTCGAACCCACGACATTCGCGTTATTAGCACGACGCTCTAACCAACTGAGCTACTCGGCCTTGATGAAAATTGAAATTATTTTCTATTCACGTAAACCAATTATTTAATCGATATTTGAAATGACCATAATATAATATTTGATAGTTGTTTTGTGTTGAAATACAATAAATTACATTATTCATGGGAAATAGTAAATATGTAAATTTCGAAATAATGTGATAAGAATAATATTATTAATTTCAATCTTTTCCATTTTAATCATACTATCCAATTCAGAATTGAAAGATGAAATTTTTCAAAATGTAATTCGATTTTCAAGAGATAATTGTCAAATTAAAAAGAAAAATTAAGTATCATAAATGAGAAACGAAAAGAAAATTTTCACAAAAAAAATTGGCCAAGATGGGGCTCGAACCCACGACATTCGCGTTATTAGCACGACGCTCTAACCAACTGAGCTACTCGGCCTTGATGAAAATTGAAATTATTTTCTATTCACGTAAACCAATTATTTAATCGATATTTGAAATGACCATAATATAATATTTGATAGTTGTTTTGTGTTGAAATACAATAAATTACATTATTCATGGGAAATAGTAAATATGTAAATTTCGAAATATGTGATAAGAATAATATTATTAATTTCAATCTTTTCCATTTTAATCATACTATCCAATTCAGAATTGAAAGATGAAATTTTTCAAAATGTAATTCGATTTTCAAGAGATAATTGTCAAATTAAAAAGAAAAATTAAGTATCATAAATGAGAAACGAAAAAAAATTTTCACAAAAAAAATTGGCCAAGATGGGGCTCGAACCCACGACATTCGCGTTATTAGCACGACGCTCTAACCAACTGAGCTACTCGGCCTTGATGAAAATTGAAATTATTTTCTATTCACGTAAACCAATTATTTAATCGATATTTGAAATGACCATAATATAATATTTGATAGTTGTTTTGTGTTGAAATACAATAAATTACATTATTCATGGGAAATAGTAAATATGTAAATTTCGAAATAATGTGATAAGAATAATATTATTAATTTCAATCTTTTCCATTTTAATCATACTATCCAATTCAGAATTGAAAGATGAAATTTTTCAAAATGTAATTCGATTTTCAAGAGATAATTGTCAAATTAAAAAGAAAAATTAAGTATCATAAATGAGAAACGAAAAGAAAATTTTCACAAAAAAAATTGGCCAAGATGGGGCTCGAACCCACGACATTCGCGTTATTAGCACGACGCTCTAACCAACTGAGCTACTCGGCCTTGATGAAAATTGAAATTATTTTCTATTCACGTAAACCAATTATTTAATCGATATTTGAAATGACCATAATATAATATTTGATAGTTGTTTTGTGTTGAAATACAATAAATTACATTATTCATGGGAAATAGTAAATATGTAAATTTCGAAATAATGTGATAAGAATAATATTATTAATTTCAATCTTTTCCATTTTAATCATACTATCCAATTCAGAATTGAAAGATGAAATTTTTCAAAATGTAATTCGATTTTCAAGAGATAATTGTCAAATTAAAAAGAAAAAATTAAGTATCATAAATGAGAAACGAAAAGAAAATTTTCACAAAAAAAATTGGCCAAGATGGGGCTCGAACCCACGACATTCGCGTTATTAGCACGACGCTCTAACCAACTGAGCTACTCGGCCTTGATGAAAATTGAAATTATTTTCTATTCACGTAAACCAATTATTTAATCGATATTTGAAATGACCATAATATAATATTTGATAGTTGTTTTGTGTTGAAATACAATAAATTACATTATTCATGGGAAATAGTAAATATGTAAATTTCGAAATAATGTGATAAGAATAATATTATTAATTTCAATCTTTTCCATTTTAATCATACTATCCAATTCAGAATTGAAAGATGAAATTTTTCAAAATGTAATTCGATTTTCAAGAGATAATTGTCAAATTAAAAAGAAAATTAAGTATCATAAATGAGAAACGAAAAGAAAATTTTCACAAAAAAAAATTGGCCAAGATGGGGCTCGAACCCACGACATTCGCGTTATTAGCACGACGCTCTAACCAACTGAGCTACTCGGCCTTGATGAAAATTGAAATTATTTTCTATTCACGTAAACCAATTATTTAATCGATATTTGAAATGACCATAATATAATATTTGATAGTTGTTTTGTGTTGAAATACAATAAATTACATTATTCATGGGAAATAGTAAATATGTAAATTTCGAAATAATGTGATAAGAATAATATTATTAATTTCAATCTTTTCCATTTTAATCATACTATCCAATTCAGAATTGAAAGATGAAATTTTTCAAAATGTAATTCGATTTTCAAGAGATAATTGTCAAATTAAAAAGAAAAATTAAGTATCATAAATGAGAAACGAAAAGAAAATTTTCACAAAAAAAATTGGCCAAGATGGGGCTCGAACCCACGACATTCGCGTTATTAGCACGACGCTCTAACCAACTGAGCTACTCGGCCTTGATGAAAATTGAAATTATTTTCTATTCACGTAAACCAATTATTTAATCGATATTTGAAATGACCATAATATAATATTTGATAGTTGTTTTGTGTTGAAATACAATAAATTACATTATTCATGGGAAATAGTAAATATGTAAATTTCGAAATAATGTGATAAGAATAATATTATTAATTTCAATCTTTTCCATTTTAATCATACTATCCAATTCAGAATTGAAAGATGAAATTTTTCAAAATAATTCGATTTTCAAGAGATATTGTCAAATTAAAAAGAAAAATTAAGTATCATAAATGAGAAACGAAAAGAAAATTTTCACAAAAAAATTGGCCAAGATGGGGCTCGAACCCACGACATTCGCGTTATTAGCACGACGCTCTAACCAACTGAGCTACTCGGCCTTGATGAAAATTGAAATTATTTTCTATTCACGTAAACCAATTATTTAATCGATATTTGAAATGACCATAATATAATATTTGATAGTTGTTTTGTGTTGAAATACAATAAATTACATTATTCATGGGAAATAGTAAATATGTAAATTTCGAAATAATGTGATAAGAATAATATTATTAATTTCAATCTTTTCCATTTTAATCATACTATCCAATTCAGAATTGAAAGATGAAATTTTTCAAAATGTAATTCGATTTTCAAGAGATAATTGTCAAATTAAAAAGAAAAATTAAGTATCATAAATGAGAAACGAAAAGAAAATTTTCACAAAAAAAATTGGCCAAGATGGGGCTCGAACCCACGACATTCGCGTTATTAGCACGACGCTCTAACCAACTGAGCTACTCGGCCTTGATGAAAATTGAAATTATTTTCTATTCACGTAAACCAATTATTTAATCGATATTTGAAATGACCATAATATAATATTTGATAGTTGTTTTGTGTTGAAATACAATAAATTACATTATTCATGGGAAATAGTAAATATGTAAATTTCGAAATAATGTGATAAGAATAAATATTATTTCAATCTTAAATGTAATTCGATTTTCAAGAGATAATTGTCAAATTAAAAAGAAAAATTAAGTATCATAAAGAAACGAAAAGAAAATTTTCACAAAAAAAATTGGCCAAGATGGGGCTCGAACCCACGACATTCGCGTTATTAGCACGACGCTCTAACCAACTGAGCTACTCGGCCTTGATGAAAAATTGAAATTATTTTCTATTCACGTAAACCAATTTTTAATCGATATTTGAAATGACCATAATATAATATTTGATAGTTGTTTTGTGTTGAAATACAATAAATTACATTATTCATGGGAAATAGTAAATATGTAAATTTCGAAATAATGTGATAAGAATAATATTATTAATTTCAATCTTTTCCATTTTAATCATACTATCCAATTCAGAATTGAAAGATGAAATTTTTCAAAATGTAATTCGATTTTCAAGAGATAATTGTCAAATTAAAAAGAAAAATTAAGTATCATAAATGAGAAACGAAAAGAAAATTTTCACAAAAAAAATTGGCCAAGATGGGGCTCGAACCCACGACATTCGCGTTATTAGCACGACGCTCTAACCAACTGAGCTACTCGGCCTTGATGAAAATTGAAATTATTTTCTATTCACGTAAACCAATTATTTAATCGATATTTGAAATGACCATAATATAATATTTGATAGTTGTTTTGTGTTGAAATACAATAAATTACATTATTCATGGGAAATAGTAAATATGTAAATTTCGAAATAATGTGATAAGAATAATATTATTAATTTCAATCTTTTCCATTTTAATCATACTATCCAATTCAGAATTGAAAGATGAAATTTTTCAAAATGTAATTCGATTTTCAAGAGATAATTGTCAAATTAAAAAGAAAAATTAAGTATCATAAATGAGAAACGAAAAGAAAATTTTCACAAAAAAAATGGCCAAGATGGGGCTCGAACCCACGACATTCGCGTTATTAGCACGACGCTCTAACCAACTGAGCTACTCGGCCTTGATGAAAATTGAAATTATTTTCTATTCACGTAAACCAATTATTTAATCGATATTTGAAATGACCATAATATAATATTTGATAGTTGTTTTGTGTTGAAATACAA
Source organism: Microvelia longipes (assembly GCA_018340805.1). NCBI lineage: Eukaryota > Metazoa > Arthropoda > Insecta > Hemiptera > Veliidae > Microvelia > Microvelia longipes. Next base: position 7,720 of record JACMZG010000950.1, read on the forward strand.
TAAATTACATTATTCATGGGAAATAGTAAATATGTAAATTTCGAAATAATGTGATAAGAATAATATTATTAATTTCAATCTTTTCCATTTTAATCATACTATCCAATTCAGAATTGAAAGATGAAATTTTTCAAAATGTAATTCGATTTTCAAGAGATAATTGTCAAATTAAAAAGAAAAATTAAGTATAAAATGAGAAACGAAAAGAAAATTTTCACAAAAAAAATTGGCCAAGATGGGGCTCGAACCCACGACATTCGCGTTATTAGCACGACGCTCTAACCAACTGAGCTACTCGGCCTTGATGAAAATTGAAATTATTTTCTATTCACGTAAACCAATTATTTAATCGATATTTGAAATGACCATAATATAATATTTGATAGTTGTTTTGTGTTGAAATACAATAAATTACATTATTCATGGGAAATAGTAAATATGTAAATTTCGAAATAATGTGATAAGAATAATATTATTAATTTCAATCTTTTCCATTTTAATCATACTATCCAATTCAGAATTGAAAGATGAAATTTTTCAAAATGTAATTCGATTTTCAAGAGATAATTGTCAAATTAAAAAGAAAAATTAAGTATCATAAATGAGAAACGAAAAGAAAATTTTCACAAAAAAAATTGGCCAAGATGGGGCTCGAACCCACGACATTCGCGTTATTAGCACGACGCTCTAACCAACTGAGCTACTCGGCCTTGATGAAAATTGAAATTATTTTCTATTCACGTAAACCAATTATTTAATCGATATTTGAAATGACCATAATATAATATTTGATAGTTGTTTTGTGTTGAAATACAATAAATTACATTATTCATGGGAAATAGTAAATATGTAAATTTCGAAATAATGTGATAAGAATAATATTATTAATTTCAATTTTTCCATTTTAATCATACTATCCAATTCAGAATTGAAAGATGAAATTTTTCAAAATGTAATTCGATTTTCAAGAGATAATTGTCAAATTAAAAAGAAAAATTAAGTATCATAAATGAGAAACGAAAAGAAAATTTTCACAAAAAAAATTGGCCAAGATGGGGCTCGAACCCACGACATTCGCGTTATTAGCACGACGCTCTAACCAACTGAGCTACTCGGCCTTGATGAAAATTGAAATTATTTTCTATTCACGTAAACCAATTATTTAATCGATATTTGAAATGACCATAATATAATATTTGATAGTTGTTTTGTGTTGAAATACAATAAATTACATTATTCATGGGAAATAGTAAATATGTAAATTTCGAAATAATGTGATAAGATAATATTATTAATTTCAATCTTTTCCATTTTAATCATACTATCCAATTCAGAATTGAAAGATGAAATTTTTCAAAATGTAATTCGATTTTCAAGAGATAATTGTCAAATTAAAAAGAAAAATTAAGTATCATAAATGAGAAACGAAAAGAAAATTTTCACAAAAAAAATTGGCCAAGATGGGGCTCGAACCCACGACATTCGCGTTATTAGCACGACGCTCTAACCAACTGAGCTACTCGGCCTTGATGAAAATTGAAATTATTTTCTATTCACGTAAACCAATTATTTAATCGATATTTGAAATGACCATAATATAATATTTGATAGTTGTTTTGTGTTGAAATACAATAAATTACATTATTCATGGGAAATAGTAAATATGTAAATTTCGAAATAATGTGATAAGAATAATATTATTAATTTCAATCTTTTCCATTTTAATCATACTATCCAATTCAGAATTGAAAGATGAAATTTTTCAAAATGTAATTCGATTTTCAAGAGATAATTGTCAAATTAAAAAGAAAAATTAAGTATCATAAATGAGAAACGAAAAGAAAATTTTCACAAAAAAAATTGGCCAAGATGGGGCTCGAACCCACGACATTCGCGTTATTAGCACGACGCTCTAACCAACTGAGCTACTCGGCCTTGATGAAAATTGAAATTATTTTCTATTCACGTAAACCAATTATTTAATCGATATTTGAAATGACCATAATATAATATTTGATAGTTGTTTTGTGTTGAAATACAATAAATTACATTATTCATGGGAAATAGTAAATATGTAAATTTCGAAATAATGTGATAAGAATAATATTATTAATTTCAATCTTTTCCATTTTAATCATACTATCCAATTCAGAATTGAAAGATGAAATTTTTCAAAATGTAATTCGATTTTCAAGAGATAATTGTCAAATTAAAAAGAAAAATTAAGTATCATAAATGAGAAACGAAAAGAAAATTTTCACAAAAAAAATTGGCCAAGATGGGGCTCGAACCCACGACATTCGCGTTATTAGCACGACGCTCTAACCAACTGAGCTACTCGGCCTTGATGAAAATTGAAATTATTTTCTATTCACGTAAACCAATTATTTAATCGATATTTGAAATGACCATAATATAATATTTGATAGTTGTTTTGTGTTGAAATACAATAAATTACATTATTCATGGGAAATAGTAAATATGTAAATTTCGAAATAATGATAAGAATAATATTATTAATTTCAATCTTTTCCATTTTAATCATACTATCCAATTCAGAATTGAAAGATGAAATTTTTCAAAATGTAATTCGATTTTCAAGAGATAATTGTCAAATTAAAAAGAAAAATTAAGTATCATAAATGAGAAACGAAAAGAAAATTTTCACAAAAAAAATTGGCCAAGATGGGGCTCGAACCCACGACATTCGCGTTATTAGCACGACGCTCTAACCAACTGAGCTACTCGGCCTTGATGAAAATTGAAATTATTTTTATTCACGTAAACCAATTATTTAATCGATATTTGAAATGACCATAATATAATATTTGATAGTTGTTTTGTGTTGAAATACAATAAATTACATTATTCATGGGAAATAGTAAATATGTAAATTTCGAAATAATGTGATAAGAATAATATTATTAATTTCAATCTTTTCCATTTTAATCATACTATCCAATTCAGAATTGAAAGATGAAATTTTTCAAAATGTAATTCGATTTTCAAGAGATAATTGTCAAATTAAAAAGAAAAATTAAGTATCATAAATGAGAAACGAAAAGAAAATTTTCACAAAAAAAATTGGCCAAGATGGGGCTCGAACCCACGACATTCGCGTTATTAGCACGACGCTCTAACCAACTGAGCTACTCGGCCTTGATGAAAATTGAAATTATTTTCTATTCACGTAAACCAATTATTTAATCGATATTTGAAATGACCATAATATAATATTTGATAGTTGTTTTTGTTTGAAATACAATAAATTACATTATTCATGGGAAATAGTAAATATGTAAATTTCGAAATAATGTGATAAGAATAATATTATTAATTTCAATCTTTTCCATTTTAATCATACTATCCAATTCAGAATTGAAAGATGAAATTTTTCAAAATGTAATTCGATTTTCAAGAGATAATTGTCAAATTAAAAAGAAAAATTAAGTATCATAAATGAGAAACGAAAAGAAAATTTTCACAAAAAAATTGGCCAAGATGGGGCTCGAACCACGACATTCGCGTTATTAGCACGACGCTCTAACCAACTGAGCTACTCGGCCTTGATGAAAATTGAAATTATTTTCTATTCACGTAAACCAATTATTTAATCGATATTTGAAATGACCATAATATAATATTTGATAGTTGTTTTGTGTTGAAATACAATAAATTACATTATTCATGGGAAATAGTAAATATGTAAATTTCGAAATAATGTGATAAGAATAATATTATTAATTTCAATCTTTTCCATTTTAATCATACTATCCAATTCAGAATTGAAAGATGAAATTTTTCAAAATGTAATTCGATTTTCAAGAGATAATTGTCAAATTAAAAAGAAAAATTAAGTATCATAAATGAGAAACGAAAAGAAAATTTTCACAAAAAAAATTGGCCAAGATGGGGCTCGAACCCACGACATTCGCGTTATTAGCACGACGCTCTAACCAACTGAGCTACTCGGCCTTGATGAAAAATTGAAATTATTTTCTATTCACGTAAACCAATTATTTAATCGATATTTGAAATGACCATAATATAATATTTGATAGTTGTTTTGTGTTGAAATACAATAAATTACATTATTCATGGGAAATAGTAAATATGTAAATTTCGAAATAATGTGATAAGAATAATATTATTAATTTCAATCTTTTCCATTTTAATCATACTATCCAATTCAGAATTGAAAGATGAAATTTTTCAAAATGTAATTCGATTTTCAAGAGATAATTGTCAAATTAAAAAGAAAAATTAAGTATCATAAATGAGAAACGAAAAGAAAATTTTCACAAAAAAAATTGGCCAAGATGGGGCTCGAACCCACGACATTCGCGTTATTAGCACGACGCTCTAACCAACTGAGCTACTCGGCCTTGATGAAAATTGAAATTATTTTCTATTCACGTAAACCAATTATTTAATCGATATTTGAAATGACCATAATATAATATTTGATAGTTGTTTTGTGTTGAAATACAATAAATTACATTATTCATGGGAAATAGTAAATATGTAAATTTCGAAATAATGTGATAAGAATAATATTATTAATTTCAATCTTTTCCATTTTAATCATACTATCCAATTCAGAATTGAAAGATGAAATTTTTCAAAATGTAATTCGATTTTCAAGAGATAATTGTCAAATTAAAAAGAAAAATTAAGTATCATAAATGAGAAACGAAAAGAAAATTTTCACAAAAAAAATTGGCCAAGATGGGGCTCGAACCCACGACATTCGCGTTATTAGCACGACGCTCTAACCAACTGAGCTACTCGGCCTTGATGAAAATTGAAATTATTTTCTATTCACGTAAACCAATTATTTAATCGATATTTGAAATGACCATAATATAATATTGATAGTTGTTTTGTGTTGAAATACAATAAATTACATTATTCATGGGAAATAGTAAATATGTAAATTTCGAAATAATGTGATAAGAATAATATTATTAATTTCAATCTTTTCCATTTTAATCATACTATCCAATTCAGAATTGAAAGATGAAATTTTTCAAAATGTAATTCGATTTTCAAGAGATAATTGTCAAATTAAAAAGAAAAATTAAGTATCATAAATGAGAAACGAAAAGAAAATTTTCACAAAAAAAATTGGCCAAGATGGGGCTCGAACCCACGACATTCGCGTTATTAGCACGACGCTCTAACCAACTGAGCTACTCGGCCTTGATGAAAATTGAAATTATTTTCTATTCACGTAAACCAATTATTTAATCGATATTTGAAATGACCATAATATAATATTTGATAGTTGTTTTGTGTTGAAATACAATAAATTACATTATTCATGGGAAATAGTAAATATGTAAATTTCGAAATAATGTGATAAGAATAATATTATTAATTTCAATCTTTTCCATTTTAATCATACTATCCAATTCAGAATTGAAAGATGAAATTTTTCAAAATGTAATTCGATTTTCAAGAGATAATTGTCAAATTAAAAAGAAAAATTAAGTATCATAAATGAGAAACGAAAAAAAATTTTCACAAAAAAATTGGCCAAGATGGGGCTCGAACCCACGACATTCGCGTTATTAGCACGACGCTCTAACCAACTGAGCTACTCGGCCTTGATGAAAATTGAAATTATTTTCTATTCACGTAAACCAATTATTTAATCGATATTTGAAATGACCATAATAT
>JACMZG010000951.1:0-13377 GCA_018340805.1 Microvelia longipes
AATTATGAAACAACAAATTGTTGGAAAGTACGGAATGAGTAAGATGGTAATTATGAAACAATAAATTGTTGGAAGTACGGAATGAAGTAAAATGGTAATTATGGAAAACAATTGTTGAAGGTGAGAGTAAGATGGTAATTATGGAAAATAAATTGTTGGAAAGTACAGAATGAGTAAGATGGTAATTATGGAACAACACAATTGTTGGAAGGTCTGGAATGAGTAAGATGGTAATTATGGAACAATAAATTGTTTGAAGATACGGAATGAGTAAGATGGTAATTATGGAAAACAAGAATGAGTATGGTAATTATGGAACAACAAATTGTTGGAAGTAAGGAATGAGTAAGATGGTAATTATGGAACAACAAATTGTTGGAAGTAAGGAATGAGTAAATGGTAATTATGGAACAACAAATTGTTTGAAGAAGGAATGAGTAAGATGGTAATTATGGAACAACAAATTGTTGAAAGTACGGAATGAGTAAGATGGTAATTATGGAACAACAATTGTTGAAGGTACGGAATGAGTAAGATGGTAATTATGGAACAATAAATTGTTGGAAAGTACGGAGTGAGTAAGATGGTAATTATGGAACAACAATTGTTGGAAGTCGGAATGAGTAAGATGGTAATTATGGAACAACAATTGTTGGAAAGTACGGAATGAGTAATGGTAATATTGAACAACAAATTGTTGGAGGTACGGATTGATAAGATGGTAATTATGGAACAACAAATTGTTGGAAAGTACGGAATGAGTAATGGTAATTATGGAACAACAAATTGTTGGAAGGTGGAATTGGTAATTATGGAACAACAATTGTTGGAAGTACGAATGAGTAAGATTGAAGGAAGGGGAATGAGTAAGATGGTAATTATGGAACAATAAATTGTTTGAAGTACGGAATGAGTAAGATGGTAATTATGGAACAACAAATTGTTTGAAAGAATGAGTAAGATGGTAATTATGGAACAAAAATTGTTGGAAAGGAATGAGTAAGATGTAATTATGGAACAACAAAATTGTTGGAGGTACGGAATGAGTAAGATGGTAATTATGGAACAATAAATTGTTTGAAGGTAAGAAATGAGTAAGATGTAATTATGGAACAACAAATTGTTGGAAGTACGGAATAAGTAAGATGGTAATTATGGAACAACAAATTGTTGGAAGTACGAATGAGTAAGATGGTAATTATGGAACAACAAATTGTTTGAAGGTAAGGAATGAGTAAGATGGTAATTATGGAACACAATTGTTGGAAAGTACGGAATGAGTAAGATGGTAATTATGGAAACAACAAATTGTTGGAAGAATGAGTAAGATGGTAATTATGGAACAACAAATTGTTTGGAAGTACGGAATGAGTAAGATGGTAATATGGAACAATAAATTGTTGGAAGGAAAATGGAAGAACACATTGTTGGAAGGTCTGGAATGAGTAGATGGTAATTATGGAACAACAATTGTTGGAAAGTACGAATGAGTAAGATGGTAGGAAGAATGAGTAAGATGGTAATTATGGAACAATAAATTGTTGAAGTACGAAATGAGTAAGATGGTAATTATGGAACAACAAATTGTTTTAAATAAATGAGTAAGATGGTAATTATGGAACAAAATTGTTGGAAATTACGGAATGAGTAAGATGGTAATTATGGAACAAAAAAATTGTTTGGAGGTACGGAATGAGTAAGATGGTAATTATGGAACACAAAATTGTTTGAAGGTAAGAATGAGTAAGATGTATTATGGAACAACAATTGTTGGAAGTTGGAATGAGTAAGATGGTAATTATGGAACAACAAATTGTTGGAAAGTAGGAATGAGTAAGATGGTAATTATGGAACAACAAATTGTTTGAAGTACGGAATGAGTAAGATGGTAATTATGGAACAACAAATTGTTGGAAAGTACGGAATGAGTAAGATGGTAATTATGAAACAACAAATTGTTTGGAATGAGTAAGATGGTAATTATGGAACAACAATTGTTTGAACGGAATGAGTAAGATGGTAATTATGGAACAACAATTGTTGGAAAGGAATGAGTAAGATGGTAATTATGGAACAACAAATTGTTGGAATACGGAATGAGTAAGATGGTAATTATGGAACAACAAATTGTTGGAAGGTACGGAATGAGTAAGATGGTAATTATGGAACAACAAATTGTTTATGAGTAAGATGGTAATTATGAAACAACAATTGTTGGAAAGTACGGAATGAGTAAGATGGTAATTATGGAACAACAAATTGTTGGAAATGAGTAAGATGGTAATTATGTTGTTTGGAAGAAGTAAGATGGTAATTATGGAAGAAAGGAGTAAGATGGTAATTATGGAAACAAATTGTTGGAAGGTTGGAATGAGTAAGATGGTAATTATGGAACAACGGAATGAGTAAGATGGTAATTATGGAACAACAAATTGTTTGAAGTAAAAATGAGTAAGATGGTAATTATGGAACAACAAATTGTTTGGAAAGTACGGAATGAGTAAGATGGTAATTATGGAACAACAAAATTGTTGAAAGTTGAGTACAACAAATTGTTTGAAGAAGGAATGAGTAGATGGTAATTATGGAACAACAAATTGTTGGAAAGTACGGAATGAGTAAGATGGTAATTATGAACAACAAATTGTTGTACGGAGATAAGATGGTAATTATGGAACAATAATTGTTGGAATGGAATGAGTAAAATGGTAATTATGGAACAACAATTGTTTGGAAGGTCTGGAATGAGTAAGATGTAATTATGGAACAAAAATTGTTGGAAAGTACGGAATGAGTAAGATGGTAATGGAACAACAATTGTTGGAGGTACGGATGAGTAAGATGGTAATTATGGAACAATAAATTGTTGAAAGTACGGAGTGAGTAAGATGGTAATTATGGAACAACAATTGTTGAAAGGTCTGGAATGAGTGGTAATTATGGAACAGTTTTGAGTTGGTAAGAAATGAGTAAGATGGTAATTATGGAACAACAATGAGTAAGATGGTAATTATGGAACAACAAATTGTTTGCAATGAGTAAGATGGTAATTATGGAACAACAATTGTTGGAAGGAATGAGTAAGATGGTAATTATGGAACAACAAATTGTTGGATACGGAATGAGTAGATGGTAATTATGGAACAACAAATTGTTTGAAGGTAAGAAATGAGTAAGATGGTAATTATGGAACAACAAATTGTTGGAAGTAAGGAATGAGTAAGATGGTAATTATGGAACAACAAATTGTTGGAAAGTACGGAATGAGTAAGATGGTAATTATGGAACAACAAATTGTTTGAAGGTACGGAATGAGTAAGATGGTAATTATGGAACAACAAATTGTTGGAAAGTACGGAATGAGTAAGATGGTAATTATGAAACAACAAAATTGTTGGAAATAAAAATGAGTAAGATGGTAATTATGGAACAACAAATTGTTTGGAGGTACGGAAGTAAGATGGTAATTATGGAACAAAATTGTTGGAAAGTACGGAATGAGTAAAATGTTAATTATGGAACAACACATTGTTGGAAGGTCTGGAATGAGAAGATGGTAATTATGGAACATTGTTGGAAAGTACACGGAATGAGTAAGATGGTAATTATGGAACAAAAATTGTTGAAGTACGGAATGAGTAAGATGGTAATTATGGAACAACAAATTGTTTGGAAGTAAATGAGTAAGATGGTAATTATGGAACAAAAATTGTTGGAAGGAATGAGTAAGATGGTAATTATGGAACAAAAAATTGTTGGAAGGTACGGAATGAGTAGATGGTAATGGAACAAAAATTGTTTGAAGGTAAGAAATGAGTAAGATGTAATTATGGAACAACAAATTGTTGGAAAGTAAAGAATTAAGATGGTAATTATGGAACAACAATTGTTGGAAGTACGGAATGAGTAAGATGGTAATTAATGGAACAACAAATTGTTTGAAGGTAAGGAATGAGTAAGATGGTAATTATGGAACAACAATTGTTGGAAGTACGGAATGAGTAAGATGGTAAATTATGGAACAACAAATTGTTGGAAAGGAATGAGTAAGATGGTAATTATGGAACAAAAATTGTTTGACGGAGTAAGATGGTAATTATGAACAACAATTGTTGGAAGGTGGAATGAGTAAGATGGTAATTATGGAACAAATTGTTGGAAGTACGGAATGAGTAAGATGGTAATTATGAACAACAAATTGTTGAAGGTAATGAGTAAGATGGTAATTATGGAACAACAAATTGTTGAAAAGAAATGAGTAAGATGGTAATTATGGAACAACAAATTGTTGGAAAGTACGGATGAGTAAGATGGTAATTATGGAAACAACAAATTGTTGGGGAATGAGTAAGATGGTAATTATGGAACACACATTGTTGGAAGGTAATGAGTAAGATGGTAATTATGGAACAAAAATTGTTGAAGTAAAATGAGTAAGATGGTAATTATGGAACAACACATTGTTGGAAGGTCGGAATGAGTAAGATGGTAATTATGGAACAATAAATTGTTTGAAGATACGGAATGAGTAAGATGGTAATTATGGAACAACAAATTGTTGAAGTAAGAATGAGTAAGATGGTAATTATGGAACAACAAATTGTTTGGAAGGTAATAAATGAGTAAGATGGTAATTATGGAACAACAAATTGTTGGAAGGAATGAGTAAGATGGTAATTATGGAATTGTTTGAAGTACGGAGAGTAAGATGGTAATTATGGAACAAAATTGTTTGAAGGTAAGAATGAGTAAGATGGTAATTATGGAACAACAATTGTTGGAAGGAATGAGTAAGATGGTAATTATGGAACAACAAATTGTTTGGAAGTACGGAATGAGTAAGATGGTAATTATGGAACAACAAATTGTTTGAAGGTAAGGAATGAGTAAGATGGTAATTATGGAACAACAAAAAGTACGGAATGAGTAAGATGGTAATTATGGAACAAAAATTGTTGGAAAGTACGGAATGAGTAAGATGGTATTATGGAACAACACGGAAAAGTAAAATGGTAATTATGGAACAACACATTGTTGGAAGGTCTGGAATGAGTAAGTGGTAATTATGGAACAATAAATTGTTTGAAATAAGAATGAGTAAGATGGTAATTATGGAACAACAAATTAAGAATGAGTAAGATGGTAATTATGGAACAACAAATTGTTGGAAGTAGGAATGAGTAAGATGGTAATTATGGAACAAAAATTGTTGAAAGTACGGAATGAGTAAGATGGTAATTATGGAACAACAAATTGTTGGAAAGTACGGAATGAGTAAGATGGTAATTATGGAACAACAATTGTTGAAGGTGGAATGAGTAAGATGGTAAATTGTTTGAAGATACGGAGTAAGATGGTAATTATGGAACAACAAATTGTTGGAAGTACAAAATGAGTAAGATGGTAATTATGGAACAACAAATTGTTTGGAAGTTGAGTAAGATGGTAATTATGGAACAACAAATTGTTGGAAGTACGGAATGAGTAAGATGGTAATTATGGAAAACAAATTGTTGGAACGGACATGGTAATTATGGAACAACAAATTGTTGAAGGTACGGAATGAGTAAGATGGTAATTATGGACAACAAAATTGTTTGGTACGAGTTGGTAATTATGGAACAACAAATTGTTGAAAGTACGGAATGAGTAAGATGGTAATTATGGAACAACACATTGTTTGACAACAATTGTTTGAAATGAGTAAGATGGTAATTATGGAACAACAAATTGTTTGAAGGCAAGAATGAAGATGGTAATTATGGAACAACAAATTGTTGGAAGTACGGAATGAGTAAGATGGTAATTATGGAACAACAATTGTTGGAAGAAGAATGAGTAAGATGGTAATTATGGAACAACAAATTGTTGGAAAGTACGGAATGAGTAAGATGGTAATTATGGAACAACAAATTGTTTGAAGTACGGAATGAGTAAGATGGTAATTATGGAACAACAAATTGTTTGGAAGGGAATGAGTAAGATGGTAATTATGGAACAATAAATTGTTGAAAGTACGGAATGAGTAAGATGGTAATTATGGAACAACAATTGTTTGGAAGGAATGAGTAAGATGGTATTATGGAACAACACGGTTGGAAGTTGGAATGAGTAAGATGGTAATTATGGAACAATAAATTGTTTGAAGATACGGAATGAGTAAGATGGTAATTAGGAACAACAAATTGTTTGAAGTACGAAATGAGTAAGATGGTAATTATGGAACAAAAATTGTTTGAAGGTAAGAAAAAGTAAGATGGTAATTATGGAACAACAAATTGTTGGAAAACGGAATGAGTAAGATGGTAATTATGGAACAATAAATTGTTGGAAGTACGGAATGAGTAAGATGGTAATTATGGAACAACAAATTGTTGGAGGTGGAAAGTAAGATGGTAGGAACAACAATTGAAAGTAGAATGAGTAAGATGGTAATTATGGAACAATAAATTGTTTGAAGGTAAGGAATGAGTAAGATGGTAATTATGGAACAAACAAATTGTTGGAAAGTAAGGAATGAGTAAGATGTAATTATGGAACAACACATTGTTGGAAGGTAGGAATGAGTAAGATGGTAATTATGGAACAACAATTGTTTAAGGAATGAGTAAGATGGTAATTATGTTGGAAGTAAGAATGAGTAAGATGGTAATTATGGAACAACAAATTGTTTGAAGTACGGAATGAGTAAGATGGTAATTATGGAACAACAAATTGTTGGAAAGTACGGAATGAGTAAGATGGTAATTATGGAACAACAAATTGTTGGAATGAGTAAGATGTAATTATGGAAAACAAATGTTTGTAAGGAATGGATGGTAATTATGGAACAAAAATTGTTGAAAGTACGAAAGTAAGATGTAATTATGAAACAACAAATTGTTGAAAGGTTGGAATGAGTAAGATGGTAATTATGGAACAACAAATTGTTGGAATGAATTAAGATGGTAATTTGGAACAACAATTGTTGGAAGAAGTAAGTGGTAATTATGGAACAACAAATTGTTGGAAAGTACGTGAGTAAAATGTAAATGAAACAATTGTTGAAGACACAACACATTGTTGGAAAGTACAGAATGAGTAAGATGGTAATTATGAACAAACAATTGTTTGAAGGCGAATGAGTAAGATGGTAATTATGGAACAACAAATTGTTGGAAAGTACGGAAGAGTAAGATGGTAATTATGGAACAACAATTGTTGGAAGTAAGAATGAGTAAATGGTAATGGAACAACAAATGTTTGAAAGTAAGAATGAGTAAAATGGTAATTATGAACAACAAATTGTTGGAAAGTACGGAATGAGTAAGATGGTAATTATGGAACAACAAATTGTTGAAAAGTACGGAATGAGTAAGATGGTAATTATGGAACAACAAATTGTTGAAAGTAATGTAAGGTAATTATGAAACAACAAATTGTAAGGTACAAATGAGTAAGATGGTAATTATGGAACAATAAATTGTTGAAGTAAAAGTAAAATGGTAATTATGGAACAACAAATTGTTGGAAGGTACGGAAATGAGTAAGATGGTAATTATGGAACAACAAAATTGTTGGAAAGTTGAATTATTGGAACAACAAATTGTTGGAAGTCTGGAATGAGTAAGATGGTAATTATGGAACAACAAATTGTGGAAAGTACGGAGTGAGTAAAATGGTAATTATGGAAAACACATTGTTGGAAGGTCTGGAATGAGTAAGATGGTAATTATGGAACAACAATTGTTTGAAAGTACGAATGAGTAAAATGGTAATTATGGAACAACAAATTGTTTGAAGGAAGGAATGAGTAAGATGGTAATTATGAAACAACAAATTGTTTGGAAAGTACGGAATGAGTAAGATGGTAAATTATGGGAACAACATTGTTGGAAGGAATGAGTAAGATGGTAATATGGAACAACAAATTGTTGGATTTTGAAGGAACAACAATTGTTGGAAGGAATGATGGTAATTATGGAACAACAAATTGTTTGTGAGTAAGATGGTAATTATGGAACAACCGTGAGTATGGTAATAATGGAATTGTTTAATAAGATGTAATTATGGAAAACAATGGTAGTAAGATGTAATTATGGAATTATGGAACGGAATAAGATGTGGAACAATAAATTGTAAGTACGGAATGAGTAAGATGGTAAATGGAAAACAAAATTGTTTGAAATTAAAAATGAGTAAGATGGTAATTATGGAACAACAAATTGTTGGAGGTAAAGTAAGATGGTAATTTTGGAAACACGGAGTGAGTAATTAATTGGAACAATAAAATTGTTGGAAAGTACGAATGAGTAAGATGGTAATTATGGAACAACAATTGTTGGAAGGTACGGAATGAGTAAGATGGAATTATGGAACAACAAATTGTTTGAAGGTAAGGAATGAGTAAGATGGTAATTATGGAACAACAAATTGTTGAAGTGGAATAGTAAGGATGGTAATGGAACAAACAAATTGTGGAAGGAATGAGTAAGATGTAATTATGGAACAACACATTGTTGGAAGATAAGGAATGAGTAAGATGGTAATTATGGAACAACAAATTGTTTTGAGTAAGATGGTAATGAACAACAAATTGTTGAAAAGGAATGAAGTAAGATGGTAATATGGAACAACAAATTGTTTGGAAGGTACGGAATGAGTAAGATGGTAATTATGAACAACAAATTGTTGAAAGTACGGAATGAGTAAGATGGTAATTATGGAACAACAAATTGTTTGGAAAGTACGAATGAGTAAGATGGTAATTATGGAACAACAAATTGTTTGGACGGAATGAGTAAGATGGTAATTATGGAACAACAAATTGTTGAAAGTACAATGAGTAAATTGGTAATTATGAACAACACATTTTGGAAGTCGGAATGAGTAAGATGGTAATTATGGAACAACAATTGTTGGAAAGTACGAATGTATGGTAAGTAGTAAGATGGTAATATGGAACAATAAATTGTTTGAAGATACGAATGAGTAAGATGCAACAAATTGATAAGAAATGAGTAAGATGGTAATTATGGAACAACAAATTGTTGGAAAGTAAGAAATGAGTAAGATGGTAATTATGGAACAACAATTGTTTGAAATTTGAGTAAGATGGTAATTATGGAACAACAAATTGTTTGGACGGAATGAGTAAGATGGTAATTATGAAACAACAAATTGTTGTACGGAATGAGTAAGATGGTAATTATGGAACAATAAATTGTTGGAAAGTACGGAATGAGTAAGATGTTAATGGAACAACACAATTGTTGGAAGGTAATGAGTAAGATGGTAATTATGGAACAATAAATTGTTTGAAGATACGGAATGAGTAAGATGGTAATTATGGAACAAAAATTGTTGGAAAGTACGGAATGAGTAAGATGGTAATTATGGAACAACACATTGTTGGAAGGTCTGGAATGAGTAAGATAATTATGGAACAATAAATTGTTAAATACGAATGAGTAAGATGGTAATTATGAACAACAAATTGTTTGAAGGTAAGAAATGAGTAAGATGGTAATTATGGAAACAACAAATTGTTGGAACGAATGAGTAAGATGGTAATTATGGAACAACAAATTGTTGGAAAGTAAGAATGAGTAAGATGGTAATTATGGAACAACAAATTGTTGAAAGGAATGAGAGATGGTAATTATGGAACAACAAATTGTTGGAAAGTACGGAATGAGTAAGATGGTAATTATGGAACAAAAATTGTTGGAAGTACGGAATGAGTAAAATGGTAATTATGGAAAACACATTGTTGGAAAGTTGGTAAGATGGTATTATGGAATTGGATGAGTAAGATGGTAATGGAACAAAAATTGTTGAAGTAAGAAATGAGTAAGATGGTAAATTATGGAACAACAAATTGTTGAAATGAGTAAGATGGTAATTATGGAACAAATAAATTGTTTGAAAGTACGGAATGAGTAAGATGGTAATTATGGAACAACAAATTGTTGGAAGTAAGAAATGAGTAAGATGGTAATTATGGAACAACAAATTGTTGAAGTAAGGAATGAGTAAGATGGTAATTATGGAACAACAAATTGTTTGTACGGAATGAGTAAGATGGTAATTATGGAAACAAATTGTTGGAAAGTACGGAATGAGTAAATGGTAATTATGGAACAACAATTGTTGGAAGGTCGGAATGAGTAAGATGGTAATTATGGAACAACAAATTGTTTGAAGGTACGGAATGAGTAAGATGGTAATTATGGAACAACAAATTGTTGGAAAGTACGGAATGAGTAAAATGGTAATTATGGAACAACAATTGTTGGAAATAAGATGTAATTATGGAACAATAAATTGTTTGAAATACGGAATGAGTGGTAATTATGAACAACAAATTGTTGAAGGTACGGAATGAGTAAGATGGTAATTATGGAACAACAAATTGTTGGAAAGTACGAATGAGTAATTGGTAATTATGGAACAACAAATTGTTGGAAGTACGGAATGAGTAAGATGGTAATTATGAACAACAAATTGTTTGAAAGATGAGTAAGATGGTAATTATTGGAACAACAAATTGTTTGGAAGGTACGGAATGAGTAAGATGGTAATTATGGAACAACAATTGTTGGAAAGTACGGTGAGTATGGTAATATGGAACAACAAATTGTTTGGAAGGTGGAATGAGTAAGATGGTAATTATGGAACAACACAATTGTTGGAAAGTACGAATGAGTAAGATGGTAATTATGGAAAAGAAAGATGGTAATTATGGAACAAAAATTGTTTGAAGGTAAATGAGTAAGATGTAATTATGGAACAACAAATTGTTGGAAAGTAGAAATGAGTAAGATGGTTAATTATGGAACAACAAATTGTTTGGAAGGTAAGAAATGAGTAAGATGGTAATTATGGAACAACAAATTGTTGGAAATTTGAGTAAGATGGTAATGGAACAACGGAATGAGTAAGATGGTAATTATGGAACAACAAATTGTTTGGAAGGTACGGAATGAGTAAGATGTAATTATGGAACAACAAATTGTCGGAATGAGTAAATGGGAATTGTTGGAAGGTAATGAGTAAATGGTAATTATGGAACAATAAATTGTTTGAACGGAATGAGTAAGATGGTAATTATGGAACAAAATTGTTGGAAAGGGAAGTAAAATGGTATTATGGAACAACAATTGTTGGAAGAATGAGTAGATGGTAATTATGGAACAATAAATGTTTGAAGTACGGAATGAGTAAGATGGTAATTATGGAACAACAATTGTTTGAAGGTAA
Organism: Microvelia longipes; assembly: GCA_018340805.1. NCBI lineage: Eukaryota > Metazoa > Arthropoda > Insecta > Hemiptera > Veliidae > Microvelia > Microvelia longipes. The sequence goes on from JACMZG010000951.1 coordinate 11,242, forward strand.
ATGAGTAAGATGTAATTATGAACAACAATTGTTGAAAGTACGAATGAGTAAGATGGTAATTATGGAACAACAAATTGTTGGAAAGTACGAATGAGTAAGATGGTAATTATGGAACAACAAATTGTTTGGAAGGTACGGAATGAGTAAGATGGTAATTATGGAACAATAAATTGTTGGAAAGTACGGAGTGAGTAAATGGTAATTATGGAAAACACATTGTTGGGGTAAGATGGTAATTAATGAGTAAGATGGTAATTATGGAACAATAAATTGTTTGAAGTACTGTAAGATGTAATTATGGAACAACAAATTGTTGGAAATGAGTAAGATGGTAATTATGGAAAAAATTGTTGAAGTACGGAATGAGTAAGATGGTAATTATGGAACAACAAATTGTTTGAAGTAAGAAATGAGTAAGATGGTAATTATGGAACAACATTGTTGGAATAAGGAATGAGTAAGATGGAAATGGAACAACAAATTGTTGGAAGTACGGAATGAGTAAGATGGTAATTATGGAACAATTTGTTGGAAAGTACGGAATGAGTAAGATGGTAATTATGGAACAACAATTGTTGGAAGGTCGGAATGAGTAAGATGGTAATTATGGAACAACAAATTGTTTGAAGGTACGGAATGAGTAAGATGGTAATTATGGAACAATAAATTGTTGGAAAGTACGGAATGAGTAAGATGGTAATTATGGAACAACATTGTTGATGAGTAAGATGTAATTATGAACAAAATTGTTTGGAAGTACGGAATGAGTAAGATGGTATTATGGAACAACAAATTGTTTGAAGGTAGAATGAGTAAGATGGTAATTATGGAACAACAAATTGTTGGAAGTACGAATGAGTAAGATGGTAATTATGGAACAACAAATTGTTGGAAGTACGGAATGAGTAAGATGGTAATTATGGAACAAAAATTGTTGAAGAAGGAATGAGTAAGATGGTAATTATGGAACAACAAATTGTTTGGAGGTACGGAATGAGTAAGATGGTAATTATGGAACAACAAATTGTTGGAAAGTACGGAAGTAATTATGGAACAACACATTGTTGGAAGGTCTGGAATGAGTAAGATGGTAATTATGAACAACAAATTGTTGGAAAGTACGAATGAGTAAGATGGTAATTATGGAAGATGAGTAAGATGGTATTATGGAACAACAAATTGTTTGAAGGGAATGAGTAAGATGGTAATTATGGAACAACAAATTGTTTAAAGTACGAATGAGTAAGATGGTAATTATGGAACAACAAATTGTTTGGAAGGTAAGAAATGAGTAAGATGGTAATTATGGAACAACAACAACAAATTGTTTGGAGGTACGGAATGAGTAAGATGGTAATTATGAACAACAAATGTTTGGAGGTACGGAATGAGTAAGATGGTAATTATGGAACAACAAATTGTTGGAAGTACTGAGTATGTAATTATGGAACAACATTGAAGGTCGGAATGAGTAAGATGGTAATTATGGAACAATAAATTGTTTGAAGATACGGAATGAGTAAGATGGTAATTATGGAAAAATTGTTGGAAGTACGGAATGAGTAAATGGTAATTATGGAACAACAAATGAGTAAGATGGGAACAAGTTTGAAGGGAATGAGTAAGATGGTAATTATGGAACAACAAATTGTTTGAAGGTAAGAATGAGTAGATGGTAATTATGGAACAACAAATTGTTGGAAGGTACGAATGAGTAAGATGGTAATTATGGAACAACAATTGTTGGAAAGTACGGAATGAGTAAGATGGTAATTATGGAACAACAAATTGTTTGAAGGTACGGAATGAGTTAGATGGTAATTATGGAACAACAAATTGTTTGGAAAGTACGGAATGAGTAAGATGGAATTATGGAACAATAAATTGTTGGAAGTACGGAGTGAGTAAGATGGTAATTATGGAAAACAACAAATTGTAGATGGTAATTATGGAAGGTTGGAATGAGTAAGATGGTAATTATGGAACAAAAATTGTTTAAGGAATGAGTAAGATTATTATGGAACAACAAATGTTTGAGTACGGAATGAGTAAGATGGTAATTATGGAACATAAATTGTTTGAAGATACGGAATGAGTAAGATTATATGAACAACAAATTGTTTGAAGTTAAGAAAT
>JACMZG010000952.1:0-13372 GCA_018340805.1 Microvelia longipes
TTGATTCAATTAGATTGATTTATTTGAATAATAGTAGCAAAATCAATAAGGTAATGCAAAAGAAATGTACACACATTATTGACAGGGCTTTAAAACTTTATAATTCCACAATTTCCCATAAAATCATGGATTTTCCTCCCATCAATTTAAACAATTTTCCTATAATATTGATTTATCGATCGGTCCGTTCATAGACTATCTCCACGGATGACATGTACCACCATTAGAATCCTTATTGAATTTCATCAACTTTGATATCAATTTCGCTGGAAAATAAATTCTCAAATTTTTTCCAATAAAAATCGATATTTTCACAAAAATGCACTTTCATTTTTCAATAGATTCCAGCCATATTTTCTGAAATTTCTTTCGATAATTAACATGCCAATGTTACAGTTATTAATTTGATGATATTAAAATAATAGAAATACTAATAATATTTATTATGCAAATCATGATTTTTTGAAATTTAGATGTCGACGCTCATACTCCATTGGGTACACCCGATCTCGTTTGATCTCGGAATGTTAAGCAACGGAAGGCCTTGTTAGTACTTGAATGCGTGAGCGTCTGGGAATACAAGGTGGTGTCGACTTTTTGCAATTTGAAGCAATTATATTTTGATTCAATTAGATTGATTTATTTGAATAATAGTAGCAAAATCAATAAGGTAATGCAAAAGAAATGTACACACATTATTGACAGGGCTTTAAAACTTTATAATTCCACAATTTCCCATAAAATCATGGATTTTCCTCCCATCAATTTAACAATTTTCCTATAATATTGATTTATCGATCGGTCCGTTCATAGACTATCTCCACGGATGACATGTACCACCATTAGAATCCTTATTGAATTTCATCAACTTTGATATCAATTTCGCTGGAAAATAATTCTCAAATTTTTTCCAATAAAAATCGATATTTTCACAAAAATGCACTTTCATTTTTCAATAGATTCCAGCCATATTTTCTGAAATTTCTTTCGATAATTAACATGCCAATGTTACAGTTATTAATTTGATGATATTAAAATAATAGAAATACTAATAATATTTATTATGCAAATCATGATTTTTTGAAATTTAGATGTCGACGCTCATACTCCATTGGGTACACCCGATCTCGTTTGATCTCGGAATGTTAAGCAACGGAAGGCCTTGTTAGTACTTGAATGCGTGAGCGTCTGGGAATACAAGGTGGTGTCGACTTTTTGCAATTTGAAGCAATTATATTTTGATTCAATTAGATTGATTTATTTGAATAATAGTAGCAAAATCAATAAGGTAATGCAAAAGAAATGTACACACATTATTGACAGGGCTTTAAAACTTTATAATTCCACAATTTCCCATAAAATCATGGATTTTCCTCCCATCAATTTAACAATTTTCCTATAATATTGATTTATCGATCGGTCCGTTCATAGACTATCTCCACGGATGACATGTACCACCATTAGAATCCTTATTGAATTTCATCAACTTTGATATCAATTTCGCTGGAAAATAAATTCTCCCAATAAAAAATCGATATTTTCACAAAAATGCACTTTCATTTTTCAATAGATTCCAGCCATATTTTCTGAAATTTCTTTCGATAATTAACATGCCAATGTTACAGTTATTAATTTGATGATATTAAAATAATAGAAATACTAATAATATTTATTATGCAAATCATGATTTTTTGAAATTTAGATGTCGACGCTCATACTCCATTGGGTACACCCGATCTTTGATCTCGGAATGTTAAGCAACGGAAGGCCTTGTTAGTACTTGAATGCGTGAGCGTCTGGGAATACAAGGTGGTGTCGACTTTTTGCAATTTGAAGCAATTATATTCAATTAGATTGATTTATTTGAATAATAGTAGCAAAATCAATAAGGTAATGCAAAAGAAATGTACACACATTATTGACAGGGCTTTAAAACTTTATAATTCCACAATTTCCCATAAAATCATGGATTTTCCTCCCATCAATTTAACAATTTTCCTATAATATTGATTTATCGATCGGTCCGTTCATAGACTATCCACATGACATGTACCACCATTAGAATCCTTATTGAATTTCATCAACTTTGATATCAATTTCGCTGGAAAATAAATTCTCAAATTTTTTCCAATAAAAATCGATATTTTCACAAAAATGCACTTTCATTTTTCAATAGATTCCAGCCATATTTTCTGAAATTTCTTTCGATAATTAACATGCCAATGTTACAGTTATTAATTTGATGATATTAAAATAATAGAAATACTAATAATATTTATTATGCAAATCATGATTTTTTGAAATTTAGATGTCGACGCTCATACTCCATTGGGTACACCCGATCTCGTTTGATCTCGGAATGTTAAGCAACGGAAGGCCTTGTTAGCGTGAGCGTCTGGGAATACAAGGTGGTGTCGACTTTTTGCAATTTGAAGCAATTATATTTTGATTCAATTAGATTGATTTATTTGAATAATAGTAAAATCAATAAGGTAATGCAAAAGAAATGTACACACATTATTGACAGGGCTTTAAAACTTTATAATTCCACAATTTCCCATAAAATCATGGATTTTCCTCCCATCAATTTAAACAATTTTCCTATAATATTGATTTATCGATCGGTCCGTTCATAGATCTCCACGGATGACATGTACCACCATTAGAATCCTTATTGAATTTCATCAACTTTGATATCAATTTCGCTGGAAAATAAATTCTTTTTTCCAATAAAAATCGATATTTTCACAAAAATGCACTTCATTTTTCAATATTCCAGCCATATTTTCTGAAATTTCTTTCGATAATTAACATGCCAATGTTACAGTTATTAATTTGATGATATTAAAATAATAGAAATACTAATAATATTTATTATGCAAATCATGATTTTTTGAAATTTAGATGTCGACGCTCATACTCCATTGGGTACACCCGATCTCGTTTGATCTCGGAATGTTAAGCAACCCTTGTTAGTACTTGAATGCGTGAGCGTCTGGGAATACAAGGTGGTGTCGACTTTTTGCAATTTGAAGCAATTATATTTTGATTCAATTAGATTGATTTATTTGAATAATAGTAGCAAAATCAATAAGGTAATGCAAAAGAAATGTACACACATTATTGACAGGGCTTTAAAACTTTATAATTCCACAATTTCCCATAAAATCATGGATTTTCCTCCCATCAATTTAACAATTTTCCTATAATATTGATTTATCGATCGGTCCGTTCATAGACTATCTCCACATGTACCACCATTAGAATCCTTATTGAATTTCATCAACTTTGATATCAATTTCGCTGGAAAATAAATTCTCAAATTTTTTCCAATAAAAATCGATATTTTCACAAAAATGCACTTTCATTTTTCAATAGATTCCAGCCATATTTTCTGAATTTTTTCGATAATTAACATGCCAATGTTACAGTTATTAATTTGATGATATTAAAATAATAGAAATACTAATAATATTTATTATGCAAATCATGATTTTTTGAAATTTAGATGTCGACGCTCATACTCCATTGGTACACCCGATCTCGTTTGATCTCGGAATGTTAAGCAACGGAAGGCCTTGTTAGTACTTGAATGCGTGAGCGTCTGGGAATACAAGGTGGTGTCGACTTTTTGCAATTTGAAGCAATTATATTTTGATTCAATTAGATTGATTTATTTGAATAATAGTAGCAAAATCAATAAGGTAATGCAAAAGAAATGTACACACATTATTGACAGGGCTTTAAAACTTTATAATTCCACAATTTCCCATAAAATCATGGATTTTCCTCCCATCAATTTAACAATTTTCCTATAATATTGATTTATCGATCGGTCCGTTCATAGACTATCTCCACGGATGACATGTACCACCATTAGAATCCTTATTGAATTTCATCAACTTTGATATCAATTTCGCTGGAAAATAAATTCTCAAATTTTTCCAATAAAAATCGATATTTTCACAAAAATGCACTTTCATTTTTCAATAGATTCCAGCCATATTTTCTGAAATTTCTTTCGATAATTAACATGCCAATGTTACAGTTATTAATTTGATGATATTAAAATAATAGAAATACTAATAATATTTATTATGCAAATCATGATTTTTTGAAATTTAGATGTCGACGCTCATACTCCATTGGGTACACCCGATCTCGTTTGATCTCGGAATGTTAAGCAACGGAAGGCCTTGTTAGTACTTGAATGCGTGAGCGTCTGGGAATACAAGGTGGTGTCGACTTTTTGCAATTTGAAGCAATTATATTTTGATTCAATTAGATTGATTTATTTGAATAATAGTAGCAAAATCAATAAGGTAATGCAAAAGAAATGTACACACATTATTGACAGGGCTTTAAAACTTTATAATTCCACAATTTCCCATAAAATCATGGATTTTCCTCCCATCAATTTAACAATTTTCCTATAATATTGATTTATCGATCGGTCCGTTCATAGACTATCTCCACGGATGACATGTACCACCATTAGAATCCTTATTGAATTTCATCAACTTTGATATCAATTTCGCTGGAAAATAAATTCTCAAATTTTTTCCAATAAAAATCGATATTTTCACAAAAATGCACTTTCATTTTTCAATAGATTCCAGCCATATTTTCTGAAATTTCTTTCGATAATTAACATGCCAATGTTACAGTTATTAATTTGATGATATTAAAATAATAGAAATACTAATAAATATTATTATGCAAATCATGATTTTTTGAAATTTAGATGTCGACGCTCATACTCCATTGGGTACACCCGATCTCGTTTGATCTCGGAATGTTAAGCAACGGAAGGCCTTGTTAGTACTTGAATGCGTGAGCGTCTGGGAATACAAGGTGGTGTCGACTTTTTGCAATTTGAAGCAATTATATTTTGATTCAATTAGATTGATTTATTTGAATAATAGTAGCAAAATCAATAAGGTAATGCAAAAGAAATGTACACACATTATTGACAGGGCTTTAAAACTTTATAATTCCACAATTTCCCATAAAATCATGGATTTTCCTCCCATCAATTTAACAATTTTCCTATAATATGATTTATCGATCGGTCCGTTCATAGACTATCTCCACGGATGACATGTACCACCATTAGAATCCTTATTGAATTTCATCAACTTTGATATCAATTTCGCTGGAAAATAAATTCTCAAATTTTTCCAATAAAAATCGATATTTTCACAAAAATGCACTTTCATTTTTCAATAGATTCCAGCCATATTTTCTGAAATTTCTTTCGATAATTAACATGCCAATGTTACAGTTATTAATTTGATGATATTAAAATAATAGAAATACTAATAATATTTATTATGCAAATCATGATTTTTTGAAATTTAGATGTCGACGCTCATACTCCATTGGGTACACCCGATCTCGTTTGATCTCGGAATGTTAAGCAACGGAAGGCCTTGTTAGTACTTGAATGCGTGAGCGTCTGGGAATACAAGGTGGTGTCGACTTTTTGCAATTTGAAGCAATTATATTTTGATTCAATTAGATTGATTTATTTGAATAATAGTAGCAAAATCAATAAGGTAATGCAAAAGAAATGTACACACATTATTGACAGGGCTTTAAAACTTTATAATTCCACAATTTCCCATAAAATCATGGATTTTCCTCCCATCAATTTAACAATTTTCCTATAATATTGATTTATCGATCGGTCCGTTCATAGACTATCTCCACGGATGACATGTACCACCATTAGAATCCTTATTGAATTTCATCAACTTTGATATCAATTTCGCTGGAAAATAAATTCTCAAATTTTTCCAATAAAAATCGATATTTTCACAAAAATGCACTTTCATTTTTCAATAGATTCCAGCCATATTTTCTGAAATTTCTTTCGATAATTAACATGCCAATGTTACAGTTATTAATTTGATGATATTAAAATAATAGAAATACTAATAATATTTATATGCAAATCATGATTTTTTGAAATTAGATGTCGACGCTCATACTCCATTGGGTACACCCGATCTCGTTTGATCTCGGAATGTTAAGCAACGGAAGGCCTTGTTAGTACTTGAATGCGTGAGCGTCTGGGAATACAAGGTGGTGTCGACTTTTTGCAATTTGAAGCAATTATATTTTGATTCAATTAGATTGATTTATTTGAATAATAGTAGCAAAATCAATAAGGTAATGCAAAAGAAATGTACACACATTATTGACAGGGCTTTAAAACTTTATAATTCCACAATTTCCCATAAAATCATGGATTTTCCTCCCATCAATTTAAAAATTTTCCTATAATATTGATTTATCGATCGGTCCGTTCATAGACTATCTCCACGGATGACATGTACCACCATTAGAATCCTTATTGAATTTCATCAACTTTGATATCAATTTCGCTGGAAAATAAATTCTCAAATTTTTCCAATAAAAATCGATATTTTCACAAAAATGCACTTTCATTTTTCAATAGATTCCAGCCATATTTTCTGAAATTTCTTTCGATAATTAACATGCCAATGTTACAGTTATAATTTGATGATATTAAAATAATAGAAATACTAATAATATTTATTATGCAAATCATGATTTTTTGAAATTTAGATGTCGACGCTCATACTCCATTGGGTACACCCGATCTCGTTTGATCTCGGAATGTTAAGCAACGGAAGGCCTTGTTAGTACTTGAATGCGTGAGCGTCTGGGAATACAAGGTGGTGTCGACTTTTTGCAATTTGAAGCAATTATATTTTGATTCAATTAGATTGATTTATTTGAATAATAGTAGCAAAATCAATAAGGTAATGCAAAAGAAATGTACACACATTATTGACAGGGCTTTAAAACTTTATAATTCCACAATTTCCCATAAAATCATGGATTTTCCTCCCATCAATTTAACAATTTTCCTATAATATTGATTTATCGATCGGTCCGTTCATAGACTATCTCCACGGATGACATGTACCACCATTAGAATCCTTATTGAATTTCATCAACTTTGATATCAATTTCGCTGGAAAATAAATTCTCAAATTTTTTCCAATAAAAATCGATATTTTCACAAAAATGCACTTTCATTTTTCAATAGATTCCAGCCATATTTTCTGAAATTTCTTTCGATAATTAACATGCCAATGTTACAGTTATTAATTTGATGATATTAAAATAATAGAAATACTAATAATATTTATTATGCAAATCATGATTTTTTGAAATTAGATGTCGACGCTCATACTCCATTGGGTACACCCGATCTCGTTTGATCTCGGAATGTTAAGCAACGGAAGGCCTTGTTAGTACTTGAATGCGTGAGCGTCTGGGAATACAAGGTGGTGTCGACTTTTTGCAATTTGAAGCAATTATATTTTGATTCAATTAGATTGATTTATTTGAATAATAGTAGCAAAATCAATAAGGTAATGCAAAAGAAATGTACACACATTATTGACAGGGCTTTAAAACTTTATAATTCCACAATTTCCCATAAAATCATGGATTTTCCTCCCATCAATTTAACAATTTTCCTATAATATTGATTTATCGATCGGTCCGTTCATAGACTATCTCCACGGATGACATGTACCACCATTAGAATCCTTATTGAATTTCATCAACTTTGATATCAATTTCGCTGGAAAATAAATTCTCAAATTTTTCCAATAAAAATCGATATTTTCACAAAAATGCACTTTCATTTTTCAATAGATTCCAGCCATATTTTCTGAAATTTCTTTCGATAATTAACATGCCAATGTTACAGTTATTAATTTGATGATATTAAAATAATAGAAATACTAATAATATTTATTATGCAAATCATGATTTTTTGAAATTTAGATGTCGACGCTCATACTCCATTGGGTACACCCGATCTCGTTTGATCTCGGAATGTTAAGCAACGGAAGGCCTTGTTAGTACTTGAATGCGTGAGCGTCTGGGAATACAAGGTGGTGTCGACTTTTTGCAATTTGAAGCAATTATATTTTGATTCAATTAGATTGATTTATTTGAATAATAGTAGCAAAATCAATAAGGTAATGCAAAAGAAATGTACACACATTATTGACAGGGCTTTAAAACTTTATAATTCCACAATTTCCCATAAAATCATGGATTTTCCTCCCATCAATTTAACAATTTTCCTATAATATTGATTTATCGATCGGTCCGTTCATAGACTATCTCCACGGATGACATGTACCACCATTAGAATCCTTATTGAATTTCATCAACTTTGATATCAATTTCGCTGGAAAATAAATTCTCAAATTTTTTCCAATAAAAATCGATATTTTCACAAAAATGCACTTTCATTTTTCAATAGATTCCAGCCATATTTTCTGAAATTTCTTTCGATAATTAACATGCCAATGTTACAGTTATTAATTTGATGATATTAAAATAATAGAAATACTAATAATATTTATTATGCAAATCATGATTTTTTGAAATTTAGATGTCGACGCTCATACTCCATTGGGTACACCCGATCTCGTTTGATCTCGGAATGTTAAGCAACGGAAGGCCTTGTTAGTACTTGAATGCGTGAGCGTCTGGGAATACAAGGTGGTGTCGACTTTTTGCAATTTGAAGCAATTATATTTTGATTCAATTAGATTGATTTATTTGAATAATAGTAGCAAAATCAATAAGGTAATGCAAAAGAAATGTACACACATTATTGACAGGGCTTTAAAACTTTATAATTCCACAATTTCCCATAAAATCATGGATTTTCCTCCCATCAATTTAACAATTTTCCTATAATATTGATTTATCGATCGGTCCGTTCATAGACTATCTCCACGGATGACATGTACCACCATTAGAATCCTTATTGAATTTCATCAACTTTGATATCAATTCGCTGGAAAATAAATTCTCAAATTTTTTCCAATAAAAATCGATATTTTCACAAAAATGCACTTTCATTTTTCAATAGATTCCAGCCATATTTTCTGAAATTTCTTTCGATAATTAACATGCCAATGTTACAGTTATTAATTTGATGATATTAAAATAATAGAAATACTAATAATATTTATTATGCAAATCATGATTTTTTGAAATTTAGATGTCGACGCTCATACTCCATTGGGTACACCCGATCTCGTTTGATCTCGGAATGTTAAGCAACGGAAGGCCTTGTTAGTACTTGAATGCGTGAGCGTCTGGGAATACAAGGTGGTGTCGACTTTTTGCAATTTGAAGCAATTATATTTTGATTCAATTAGATTGATTTATTTGAATAATAGTAGCAAAATCAATAAGGTAATGCAAAAGAAATGTACACACATTATTGACAGGGCTTTAAAACTTTATAATTCCACAATTTCCCATAAAATCATGGATTTTCCTCCCATCAATTTCAATTTTCCTATAATATTGATTTATCGATCGGTCCGTTCATAGACTATCTCCACGGATGACATGTACCACCATTAGAATCCTTATTGAATTTCATCAACTTTGATATCAATTTCGCTGGAAAATAAATTCTCAAATTTTTTCCAATAAAAATCGATATTTTCACAAAAATGCACTTTCATTTTTCAATAGATTCCAGCCATATTTTCTGAAATTTCTTTCGATAATTAACATGCCAATGTTACAGTTATTAATTTGATGATATTAAAATAATAGAAATACTAATAATATTTATTATGCAAATCATGATTTTTTGAAATTTAGATGTCGACGCTCATACTCCATTGGGTACACCCGATCTCGTTTGATCTCGGAATGTTAAGCAACGGAAGGCCTTGTTAGTACTTGAATGCGTGAGCGTCTGGGAATACAAGGTGGTGTCGACTTTTTGCAATTTGAAGCAATTATATTTTGATTCAATTAGATTGATTTATTTGAATAATAGTAGCAAAATCAATAAGGTAATGCAAAAGAAATGTACACACATTATTGACAGGGCTTTAAAACTTTATAATTCCACAATTTCCATAAAATCATGGATTTTCCTCCCATCAATTTAACAATTTTCCTATAATATTGATTTATCGATCGGTCCGTTCATAGACTATCTCCACGGATGACATGTACCACCATTAGAATCCTTATTGAATTTCATCAACTTTGATATCAATTTCGCTGGAAAATAAATTCTCAAATTTTTTCCAATAAAAATCGATATTTTCACAAAAATGCACTTTCATTTTTCAATAGATTCCAGCCATATTTTCTGAAATTTCTTTCGATAATTAACATGCCAATGTTACAGTTATTAATTTGATGATATTAAAATAATAGAAATACTAATAATATTTATTATGCAAATCATGATTTTTTGAAATTTAGATGTCGACGCTCATACTCCATTGGGTACACCCGATCTCGTTTGATCTCGGAATGTTAAGCAACGGAAGGCCTTGTTAGTACTTGAATGCGTGAGCGTCTGGGAATACAAGGTGGTGTCGACTTTTTGCAATTTGAAGCAATTATATTTTGATTCAATTAGATTGATTTATTTGAATAATAGTAGCAAAATCAATAAGGTAATGCAAAAAAATGTACACACATTATTGACAGGGCTTTAAAACTTTATAATTCCACAATTTCCCATAAAATCATGGATTTTCCTCCCATCAATTTAACAATTTTCCTATATTGATTTATCGATCGGTCCGTTCATAGACTATCTCCACGGATGACATGTACCACCATTAGAATCCTTATTGAATTTCATCAACTTTGATATCAATTTCGCTGGAAAATAAATTCTCAAATTTTTTCCAATAAAAATCGATATTTTCACAAAAATGCACTTTCATTTTTCAATAGATTCCAGCCATATTTTCTGAAATTTCTTTCGATAATTAACATGCCAATGTTACAGTTATTAATTTGATGATATTTAAAATAATAGAAATACTAATAATATTTATTATGCAAATCATGATTTTTTGAAATTTAGATGTCGACGCTCATACTCCATTGGGTACACCCGATCTCGTTTGATCTCGGAATGTTAAGCAACGGAAGGCCTTGTTAGTACTTGAATGCGTGAGCGTCTGGGAATACAAGGTGGTGTCGACTTTTTGCAATTTGAAGCAATTATATTTTGATTCAATTAGATTGATTTATTTGAATAATAGTAGCAAAATCAATAAGGTAATGCAAAAGAAATGTACACACATTATTGACAGGGCTTTAAAACTTTATAATTCCACAATTTCCCATAAAATCATGGATTTTCCTCCCATCAATTTAACAATTTTCCTATAATATTGATTTATCGATCGGTCCGTTCATAGACTATCTCCACGGATGACATGTACCACCATTAGAATCCTTATTGAATTTCATCAACTTTGATATCAATTTCGCTGGAAAATAAATTCTCAAATTTTTTCCAATAAAAATCGATATTTTCACAAAAATGCACTTTCATTTTTCAATAGATTCCAGCCATATTTTCTGAAATTTCTTTCGATAATTAACATGCCAATGTTACAGTTATTAATTTGATGATATTAAAATAATAGAAATACTAATAATATTTATTATGCAAATCATGATTTTTTGAAATTTAGATGTCGACGCTCATACTCCATTGGGTACCCGATCTCGTTTGATCTCGGAATGTTAAGCAACGGAAGGCCTTGTTAGTACTTGAATGCGTGAGCGTCTGGGAATACAAGGTGGTGTCGACTTTTTGCAATTTGAAGCAATTATATTTTGATTCAATTAGATTGATTTATTTGAATAATAGTAGCAAAATCAATAAGGTAATGCAAAAGAAATGTACACACATTATTGACAGGGCTTTAAAACTTTATAATTCCACAATTTCCCATAAAATCATGGATTTTCCTCCCATCAATTTAACAATTTTCCTATAATATTGATTTATCGATCGGTCCGTTCATAGACTATCTCCACGGATGACATGTACCACCATTAGAATCCTTATTGAATTTCATCAACTTTGATATCAATTTCGCTGGAAAATAAATTCTCAAATTTTTTCCAATAAAAATCGATATTTTCACAAAAATGCACTTTCATTTTTCAATAGATTCCAGCCATATTTTCTGAAATTTCTTTCGATAATTAACATGCCAATGTTACAGTTATTAATTTGATGATATTAAAATAATAGAAATACTAATAATATTTATTATGCAAATCATGATTTTTTGAAATTTAGATGTCGACGCTCATACTCCATTGGGTACACCCGATCTCGTTTGATCTCGGAATGTTAAGCAACGGAAGGCCTTGTTAGTACTTGAATGCGTGAGCGTCTGGGAATACAAGGTGGTGTCGACTTTTTGCAATTTGAAGCAATTATATTTTGATTCAATTAGATTGATTTATTTGAATAATAGTAGCAAAATCAATAAGGTAATGCAAAAGAAATGTACACACATTATTGACAGGGCTTTAAAACTTTATAATTCCACAATTTCCCATAAAATCATGGATTTTCCTCCCATCAATTTAACAATTTTCCTATAATATTGATTTATCGATCGGTCCGTTCATAGACTATCTCCACGGATGACATGTACCACCATTAGAATCCTTATTGAATTTCATCAACTTTGATATCAATTTCGCTGGAAAATAAATTCTCAAATTTTTTCCAATAAAAATCGATATTTTCACAAAAATGCACTTTCATTTTTCAATAGATTCCAGCCATATTTTCTGAAATTTCTTTCGATAATTAACATGCCAATGTTACAGTTATTAATTTGATGATATTAAAATAATAGAAATACTAATAATATTTATTATGCAAATCATGATTTTTTTGAAATTTAGATGTCGACGCTCATCTCCATTGGGTACACCCGATCTCGTTTGATCTCGGAATGTTAAGCAACGGAAGGCCTTGTTAGTACTTGAATGCGTGAGCGTCTGGGAATACAAGGTGGTGTCGACTTTTTGCAATTTGAAGCAATTATATTTTGATTCAATTAGATTGATTTATTTGAATAATAGTAGCAAAATCAATAAGGTAATGCAAAAGAAATGTACACACATTATTGACAGGGCTTTAAAACTTTATAATTCCACAATTTCCCATAAAATCATGGATTTTCCTCCCATCAATTTAACAATTTTCCTATAATATTGATTTATCGATCGGTCCGTTCATAGACTATCTCCACGGATGACATGTACCACCATTAGAATCCTTATTGAATTTCATCAACTTTGATATCAATTTCGCTGGAAAATAAATTCTCAAATTTTTTCCAATAAAAATCGATATTTTCACAAAAATGCACTTTCATTTTTCAATAGATTCCAGCCATATTTTCTGAAATTTCTTTCGATAATTAACATGCCAATGTTACAGTTATTAATTTGATGATATTAAAATAATAGAAATACTAATAATATTTATTATGCAAAT
>JACMZG010000953.1:0-13368 GCA_018340805.1 Microvelia longipes
CTTTGCAATCTCTTCTTTCATCTTTCGAGATGACCAACAATACTTTGCATCTTTTTTTTACAATTCTTTCGAGTTAGACCACAATAATTTGGCAATCTCTCTTTCAGATCTTTCGAGTGACAACAATATTTGCAATCTTTCTTCATTCTTTCGAGTAGACACATTATTTGCAATTTTTATTTCATTCTTTCGAGTGCACAATACTTTGCAATCTTTCTTTCATTCTTTCGAGTGCTGACACAATTTACTTTGCTATACTCTTCTTTTTCAATTCTTCGAGTGACCACAATACTTTGCCAATTCTTCTTTTCAAGTTTTTCGGTGAAACAATATTTGCAATCTTTCTTTCAATTTCGAGCTTGACAAATACTTGCATCTTTCTTTTCAATTTCGAGGTTTGACAAATAATTTCATCTCTTCTTTCAATCTTTTTGCTGGACACAATACTTTGCTTCTTTTCTTTCATCTTTTCGAGCGACCAATACTTTGTATCTTTTCTTTCAATTTTCGAGTACAAATATTTGCATCTCTTTTTAATCTTTCGAGGAACAATATTTTTGCAAATATCTTCTTTCAATCTTTCGAGTGACAACATCTTTTGCATCTCTTCTTTATCAATTTTCGAGCTGACACATACTTTTTGTTTCTTTCAATCTTTCGAGTGAAAACAATTACTTTGCTTATCTTTTTTCATCTTTCGAGTGACCACATACTTGCATTCTTTCTTTACGAGTGAAACAATACTTTTGATCTTTCTTTCAATTCTTTCGAGCTGACCCAATAATTTTGCATTCTTCTTTATCTATCGAGTTGACAAAATATTTTGTCTCTTATTTCAATCTTTGAAGTGCAATACTTTGCATCTCTTCTTTCCATCTTTCGAGCTGACCACTACTTTGCAATCTCTTCTTTCAAATCTTCGAGTGACCACAATAATTTGCCAATTCTTCTTTCCAATCTTTCGAGCTGGACACAATATTTGCATTCTTCTTTTCGCTTTTCGAAGATCTGACACATACTTTGCATCTCTTTTTTCCATTCTTTCGAAGTGACCACATACTTTGCATTCTTCTTTCAATTCTTTCGAGTGGACACAATACTTTGCCAATCTGTCTTTTCAGCTGACAACTATTTGCAATTTTCTTTCAATCTTTCGAGCTGCACATTACTTTTGCATCTCTTTTTTCAATTTCCCCGAGTGACACAAATACTTTGCAATTCTTTTCAATTTTCGGAGTGACACCAATATTTGCAATTCTTCTTTCGAGCTGAACATTATTTTGCAATTCTTTTTCCCATTTTCGAGAATGACCAAATACTTTGCAATTTTTCTTTCATCTTTCCCCGAGTGACCACAATACTTGCTATCTTTCTTTCAATCTTTGGCTGCCAAATATTTGCAATTCTTCTTTCAATCTTTCGAGCTGAAAAATATTTTGCAATTTCTTTTTCAATTCTTTTCGAGATGAAACATTACTTTGATATCTTTCTTTCAATCTTTCGGTGACCACAATTATTGCATTCTTTTTCCTTTTCGAGTGAACAATACTTTGCTATCTCTTCTTTCAATCTTCGCAGTGCACAATACCTTTGTATCTATTCTTCAATCTTTCCGAGTGAACCACATACTTTGCAATCTTTCTTTCCATCTTTCCCGAGCTGCCACAATACTTTGAATTTCTTCAATTTCGAGCTGGACCATTTACTTTGCAATTATTCTTTCAATCTTTCGAGCTGGACACCAATATTTGCTATCTTTCTTTCAATATTTCGATGCTGACACATACTTTAGCTATCTTTTTTCATCTTTCCGAGCTGGACACAATATTTGAATCTCTTCTTTCATCTTTCGAGTGACAAATACTTTAGCAATTTTCTTTCTATCTTTCGAGGCACAATATTTGCAATCTCTTCTTTCAATCTTTGAGCTGGACAAATATTTGCATCTCTTTTTCACTTTCGAGCTGGACACAATACTTTGCATTCTATTCTTTCCAATCTTCGAGTGACACATTCTTTGCATCTTTTCTTTCAATCTTTCGAGCTGACCACAATAATTGAATTTTTTTGCCATCTTTCGAGTGAAACAATACTTTGCAATTCTTCTTTCATCTTCCTAGTGACCACAATTACTTTTGCAATCTTCTTATTTCATCTTTCGAGTGCACAATACTTTGCATCTCTCTTTCAATCTTTCCGGCTGACACATACTTTTGCTATCTCTTTTCAATATTTCGAGCTGACACATTACTTTGCATTCTCTTGTCATCTTTCGAGCTGCACATACTTTGCAATTCTTCTTTCAATCTTTTCGAGTGACCACCATATTTATTGCAATCGTTTCTTTCATCTTTTAGAGCTGACACAATACTTTGCAAATTCTTTTTCATCTTTCTTGCGGACACAATACTTTGCTATCTTTCTTTCCAATCTTTCGAGCTGACCAAAACTTTGCTATCTTTCTTTCATCTCTTTCCGAGTGAACAATCTTTGCAATTCTTCTTTTAATCTTCGAGCTGACACATACTTTGCATCTTTATTTCATCTTTCGGCTGACACATACTTCTGCAATCTTTCTTTCAATCTTTCGAGTGAACAATACTTTGCAATCTTTCTTTCAATTTTCGAAGCTGACAACATTACTTTGCCTTATCTCTTTATTTCATCTTTCAGAGCCTGACACAATACTTTGCATCTTTCTTTCGAGTGACAACAATACTTTGCAATCTCTTCTTTCAATCTTTCCGAGCTGACCCAATACTTTGCAATCTCTTCTTTCATTATTGAGCTGACAACATACTTGCATCTTTCTTTCATCTTTCGAGCTGACCCAATACTTTTCAATCTTTCTTCAATCTTTCGACTGACACGCTTTGCATCTCTTCTTTCATTTTCGAGTGCCAATTTACTTTGCAATCTCTTTTTCATTTTCGAGATTATTTTGCAATCTTCGAGTGAAACAATACTTTGAATCTTTCCGAGTCATACCTGCAATCCTTTTTTCAATCTTTCGAGTGACACAATACTTTGCATCTTTTTTCGAGCTGACACATACTTTGCTTTTTTTCCAATCTTTCGAGCTGACCAATACTTTGCAATCTCTTCTTTCAATTTTCGAGTTGACACCATCTTTGATCTTTCTTTTCAATCTTTCGAGCTGACCACAACTTTGCATCTCTTCTTTCGCTTGAATACTTTGATCTTTCTTTCAATTTTCGAGCTGACCACAATTTTGCAATCTCTTCTTTCAATCTTTTGAGCTGACCACAATACCCTTTGCTATCCTCTTTTTAATCTTCCGGCTGACAAAACTTTGCATTCTTTTTTCATCTTTCGAGCTGACCAATCTTTGTATCTTTTTTCAATCTTTCGAGCTGACAACAATACTTTGCAATCTCTTCTTTCAATTCTTTCGAGTGACCACAATACTTTGCAATCTTTCTTTCTTCGAGCTGACAACAATACTTTGCTATCTCTTCTTTCATCTTTCGAGTGACCACATACTTTGCAACTCTTCTTTCAATCTTTCGAGCTGACACATACTTGCAATCTTTTTTTCATCTTTCGAGTGACACAATACTTTGCAATCTTTTTTCAATCTTTCGAGCTGACAACAATACTTTGCAATCTCTTCTTTCAATTTTCGAGCTGACAACAATACTTTGCAATCTCTTCTTTCATCTTTCGAGTGACACAATACTTTGCAATCATCTTTTTTCTTTCGAGTGACCACATTTACTTTGCAATCTTTCTTTAATCTTTCGAGCTGACCACAATTACTTTTGAATAACCTTTTTGCAATCTTTCTTTCATCTTTCGAGCTGACAACAATACTTTGCAATCTTTCTTTTCTCTTTCGAGCTGACCACATTAATTTGCAATTTTCTTTCAATATTTCGAGTTGGTACTTTGCAATTCTTCTTTTCTTTCGAGTGACACAATACTAATTCTTTCGGTGATACTTTTGCAATCTCTTTTTTCATCTTTCGAGCTGACCACATACTTTGCAATCTCTTTCTTTTCTATATTTCGAGCTGACCAATATTTGCAATCTTTCTTTTCAATCTTCGAGCTGAACAATACTTTGCAAATCTTTTCGCTGACTCAATACTTTGCTATTTTCTTTCAATCTTTCGAGCTGACCACAATAATCTTTCGAGCTGACCACAATACTTTGCGAATCTTTCAACTCTTTCGAGCTTAGAGCTGACCACAATACTTTGCAATCTCTTCTTTTCAATCTTTCGAGCTGACCACAATACTTTGCAATCTCTTCTTTCAATCTTTGAGCTGACAACAATACTTGGACAACTCTTCTTTCAATCTTTCGAGCTGACACATATACTTGCAATCTCTTCTTTCAATCTTCGAGCTGACCAAAACTTTGCATCTTTCTTTCAGTGACACAATCTTTGCAAATCTCAATCTTTTCCACAATACTTTGCTATCTCTTCTTTGCAATCTTTCGAGCTGACCACAATACTTTGCTGACCACAATCTTTGCAATTCTTTTTCAATCTTTCGAGCTTGACACAATACTTTGCAATCTCTTCTTTTCAATCTTTCAGCTGACCAAAATACTTTGCATCTTTGCTTCTTCAATCTTTCGAGCTGACCACAATACTTTGCTTCTCTCTTCTTTCAAATCTTTTCGAGCTGACCACAACAATATCTTTGCAATCTTCTTCTTCAATCTTTCGAGCTGACAACAATACTTGGCTTCTCTCTCTTCAATCTTCGAGCTGACCACAATCTTCGAGCTGACCAACAATTCTTTGCAATCTCTTCTTTCAATCTTTCGAGCTGACACAATACTTTGCATCTTTCTTTCAATCTTTTCGAGTTGACCACAAATACTTTTGCAATCTCTCTTTCAATCTTTCGAGCTGACCAAAATACTTTGCTATCTCTTCTCTCAATCTTTCGAGCTGACCACAATACTTTGCAATCTTCTTCTTTCAATCTTTCGAGCTGACAACAATTCTTTGCAATCTCTTTCTTTCATCTTTTCGAGCTTGACAACAATACTTTGCATCTCTTCTTTCAATCTTTCGAGCTGACAACAATACTTTGCAATCTCTTTCTTTCAATCTTTCGAGCTGACAACAATACTTTGCAATCTCTTTTTCATCTTTCGAGCTGACCAAAACTTTGCTATCTTTTCTTTTCAATCTTTGAGTGACCACAATACTTTGCAATTCTTCTTTCAAATCTTTCGAGCTGACCAACAATCTCTTCTTTCATCTTTCGAGCTTAATTTGCAATCTTTCTTTCAATCTTTCGAGCTAACACAAACTTTGCAATCTTCTTTTCAATCTTTTCGAGCTGACAACAATTCTTTGCAATCTCTTCTTTCAATCTTTCGAGCTGACCACAATACTTTGCAATCTCTTCTTTCAATCTTTCGAGTGACCACAATACTTGCAATCTTTCTTTCAATCTTTCGAGCTGACACACAATACTTTTGCAATCTCTTCTTTCAATCTTTCGAGCTGACCACAATAACTTTGCAATTCTTCTTTCAATCTTTCGAGCTGACACAATACTTTGCAAAATCTTTCGAGTGACAACAATACTTTGCTATCTCTTTTTCAATCTTTCGAGCTGACCACAATACTTTGCATCTCTTCTTTCAATCTTTCGAGCTGACCAAATACTTTGCAATCTCTCTTTCAATCTTTCGAGCTGACCACAATACTTTGCAATCTCTTTTTCAATCTTTCGAGCTGAAACAATACTTTGCAATCTCTTCTTTCATCTTTCGAGCTGACACAATTCTTTGCAATCTCTTCTTTCAATCTTTCGAGCTGACCACAATACTTTGCTTTCTTCTTTCAATCTTTCGAGCTGACCACAATACTTTGCAATCTCTTCTTTCAATCTTTCGAGCTGACCAACAATCTTTGCACTCTTCTTTCATCTTCGCTCGAGCTGACAACAATACTTTGCAATCTCTTCTTTCAATCTTTCGAGCTGACCAAAATACTTTGCAATCTCTTCTTCAATCTTTCGAGCTGACACAATACTTTGCAATCTCTTCTTTCAATCTTCGCAATCTTCTTTCAATTTTCGAGCTGACTACTTTGCAATCTCTTCTTTCAATCTTTCGAGCTGACCACAATACTTTGCAATCTTCTTCTTTTCAATCTTTCGAGCTGACCACAAACTTTGCAATCTTTCTTTCAATCTTTCGAGCTGACAACAATACTTTGCAATCTCTTCTTTTCAATCTTTCGAGCTGTACTTTGACAATAGCTTACTTTGCAGAGCTGACAAATACTTTGCTCTTTCTTTCATCTTTCGAGCTGACACAATTACTTTGCAATCTCTTCTTTCTTTCGAGCTGACAACAATACTTTGCAATCTCTTCTTTCAATCTTTCGAGCTGACAACAATACTTTGCATCTCTTCTTTCAATCTTTCGAGCTGACCACAATCAATCTCTTCTTTCAATCTTTCGAGCTGACCACAATATTTTGCAATCTCTTTTTTCAATCTTTCGAGCTGACAAATACTTTGCAATCTCTTCTTTCAATCTTTCGAGCTGACCACAATACTTGCAATCTTTCTTTCAATCTTTCGAGCTGACACAATACTTTGCAATCTCTTTTCAATCTTTCGAGCTGACAACAATACTTTGCAATCTCTTCTTTCAATCTTTCGAGCTGACAACAATACTTTGCAATCTCTTCTTTTAATCTTTCGAGCTGATCTTTCTATCTTTCTTTCAATCTTTCGAGCTGACCACAATACTTTGCAATCTCTTCTTTCAATCTTTCGAGCTGACAACAATACTTTTGCAATCTCTTCTTTCAATCTTTCGAGCTGACCAATATTTGCAATCTCTTCTTTAATCTTTCGAGCTGACAACAATACTTTGCAATCTCTTCTTCAATCTTTCGAGCTGACACAATACTTTGCAATCTCTTCTTTCAATCTTTCGAGCTGACCACAATACTTTGCAATCTCTTCTTTCAATCTTTCGAAGCTGACCACAATACTTTTGCAATCTCTTCTTTCAATCTTTCGAGCTGACAACAATACTTTGCAATCTTCTTCATCTTTCGAGCTGACACAATACTTTGCAATCTCTTCTTTCAATCTTTCGAGCTGACAAATACTTTGCAATCTCTTCTTTAATCTTTCGACTGACAAATACTTTCAATCTCTTTCTTTCAATCTTTCGAGCTGACAATACTTTGCTTCTCTCTTTCAATCTTTCGAGCTGACCACAATATTTGCAATCTTCTTTCAATCTTTCAGCTGAACAATACTTTGCAATCTCTTCTTCAGCTGACCACAATACTTTGCAATCTCTTCTTTCAATCTTTCGAGCTGACAACAATATTTGCATCTCTTCTTTCATCTTTCGAGCTGACCACAATACTTTGCAATCTCTTCTTTCAATCTTTCGAGCTGACACAATATTTTGCTATCTCTTCTTTCAATTTTTGAGCTGACACAATACTTTGCAATCTCTTCTTTCAATCTTTCGAGCTGACACAATACTTTTGCAATCTCTTCTTTCAATCTTTCGAGCTGACAACAATACTTTGCAATCTCTTCTTTCAATTTTCGAGCTGACCACATACTTTGCAATCTTCTTCTTTCAATCTTCGAGCTGACCACAATCTTTGCAATCTCTTCTTTCAATCTTTCGAGCTGACCACTTTGCTATTCTTTTTCAATCTTTCGACTGACCAATACTTTGCAATCTCTTCAATCTTTCGAGCTGACCACAATACTTGCAATCGAGCTGACAACAACTTTGCAATCTCTTCTTTTAATCTTTGAGCTGACCACAATACTTTGCAATCTCTTCTTTCAATCTTTCGAGCTGACCACAATACTTTGCAATCTCTTCTTTCAATCTTTCGAGCTGACAACAATACTTGCAATCTCTTCTTTCAATCTTTCGAGCTGACCACAATACTTTGCAATCTCTTCTTTCAATCTTTCGAGCTGACCAAATACTTTGCAATCTCTTCTTTTCAATCTTTCGAGCTGACAACAATATTTGCAATCTTTGAGCTTCTTTTGCAATCTCTTCTTTCAATCTTTCGAGCTGACCACAATACTTTGCTTTCTTTTTTTCAATCTTTCGAGCTGACCACAATACTTTGCAATCTCTTCTTTCAATCTTTCGAGCTGACAACAATACTTTGCAATCTCTTCTTTCAATCTTTCGAGCTGACCACAATAAATTTGCAATCTCTTCTTTCAATCTTTCGAGCTGACAACAATACTTTTGCAATCTCTTCTTTCAATCTTTCGAGTGACAACAATCTTTGCAATCAATCTTTCGAGCTGACCAAATACTTTGCAATCTCTTCTTTCAATCTTTCGAGTGACCACAATACTTTGCAATCTTTCTTTCAATCTTTCGAGCTGACAACAATCTTTGCAATCTCTCTTTCAATCTTTCGAGCTGACCAACAATACTTTGCAATCTCTTCTTTCAATCTTTCGAGCTGACCACAATATTTGCAATCTCTTCTTTCAATCTTTCGAGCTGACAACAATACTTTGCATCTCTTCTTTCAATCTTTCGAGCTGACCACAATACTTGCATCTCTTCTTTCAATCTTTCGAGCTGACCACAAACTTTGCTTAATCTTTCTTCTCAATCTCTTTTTAATCTTTCGAGCTGACAATACTTTTGCAATCTCTTCTTTTCAATCTTTCGAGCTGACCACAATACTTTGCAATCTCTTCTTTCAATCTTTCGAGCTGACAACAATACTTTGCAATTCTCTCTTTCAATCTTTCGAGCTGACCACAATACTTTGCAATCTCTTTCTTTCAATCTTTCGAGCTGACCACAATACTTTGCAATCTCTTCTTTCAATCTTTCGAGCTGATACTTTGCATCTCTTCTCTCAATCTTTCGAGCTGACCACAATACTTTGCATTCTTCTTTCATCTTTCGAGCTGACAACAATCTTTGCAATCTCTTCTTCTCAATCTTTCGAGCTGACAATACTTTGCATCTCTTCTTTCAATCTTTCGCTGACCACAATACTTTGCAATCTCTTCTTTCAATCTTTCGAGCTGACACAATACTTTGCAATCTCTTCTTTCAATCTTTCGAGCTGACAAATACTTTTGCAATCTCTTCTTTCAATCTTTGACCACAATACTTTGCAATCTCTTACTTTGCAATCTCTTCTTCAATCTTTCGAGCTGACAACAATACTTTGCAATCTCTTCTTTCAATCTTTCGAGCTGACCACAATACTTTGCAATTCTTCTTTCAATCTTTCGAGCTGACCACAATACTTTGCCTTCTTTCAATCTTTCGAGCTGACCACAATACTTTGCAATCTTTCTTTCAATCTTTCGAGCTGACAACAATACTTTGCAATCTTTTTTCAATCTTTCGAGCTGACCACAATACTTTGCAATCTCTTCTTTCAATCTTTCGAGCTGACAACAATACTTTGCAATCTCTTCTTTTCA
This sequence comes from Microvelia longipes, assembly GCA_018340805.1. Classification (NCBI taxonomy): domain Eukaryota; kingdom Metazoa; phylum Arthropoda; class Insecta; order Hemiptera; family Veliidae; genus Microvelia; species Microvelia longipes. Next base: position 9,460 of record JACMZG010000953.1, read on the forward strand.
ATCTTTCGAGCTGACCACAATACTTTGCAATCTCTTCTTTCAATCTTTCGAGCTGACCACAATACTTTGCATCTCTTCTTTCAATCTTGGAGCTGACAACAATACTTTGCAAATCTTTCGAGCTGACCACAATACTTTGCAATCTCTTCTTTAATCTTTCGAGCTGACCACAATACTTTTGCAATCTCTTCTTTCAATCTTTCGAGCTGACCACAATACTTTGCAATCTCTTCTTTCAATCTTTCGAGCTGACAACATACTTTGCTATCTTCCTTTCATCTTTCGAGCTGACCACAATTTGCAATCTCTTCTTCAATCTTTCGAGCTGACCACAATACTTTGCAATCTCTTCTTTCAATCTTTCGAGCTGACACAATACTTTGCAATCTCTTCTTTCAATCTTTCGAGCTGACCACATACTTTTCTCTTCTTTCAATCTTTCGCAATCTCAATTCTTTTTCAATCTTTCGAGCTGACAACAATACTTTGCAATCTCTTTCTTTCAATCTTTTCGAGCTGACCACAATACTTTGCAATCTCTTCTTTAATCTTTCGAGCTGACAACTTTGGCAATCTCTTTTTCACTTTCGAGCTGACCAAATACTTTGCATCTCTTCTTTCAATCTTTCGAGCTGAACACAACTTTTGCAATCTCTTCTTTCAATCTTTCGAGCTGACCCAATACTTTGCAATCTCTTCTTTTCATCTTCGATTTTTTGCAATCTTTCTTTCATTTTCGAGCTGACACAATACTTTGCAATCTCTTCTTTCAATCTTTCGAGCTGACAAATACTTTGCAATCTCTTTTTTCTTTTCGAGTTACTTTCTTCTTTTTATCTTTCGAGCTGACCACAATACTTTGCAATCTCTTCTTTCAATCTTTCGAGCTGACACAATACTTTGCAATCTCTTCTTTCAATCTTTCGACTGACCACAATACTTGCAATCTCTTCTTTCAATCTTTTCGAGCTGACACAATACTTTGCAATCTCTTCTTTTCAATCTTTCGAGCTGACCACAATACTTTGCAATCTTTCTTTCAATCTTTCGAGCTGACAAAATACTTTGCAATCTCTTCTTTCAATCTTCGAGCTGGAAACTTTCGAGCTGACAATACTTTGCTTCTCTTCTTTCAATCTTTCGAGCTGACCACAATACTTTGCAATCTCTTTTTCAATCTTTCGAGCTGACCACAATACTTTTGCAATCTCTTCTTTCAATCTTTCGAGCTGACCACAATACTTTGCATCTCTTCTTTTAATCTTTCGAGCTGACCACAATACTTTGCAATCTCTTCTTTCAATCTTTCGAGCTGACCATATCTTTGCAATCTCTTCTTTCATCTTTCGAGCTGACCACAATACTTTGCAATCTCTTCTTTCAATCTTTCGAGCTGACAACAATACTTTGCAATCTCTTTTTCAATCTTTCGAGCTGACCACAATAACTTTGCAATCTCTTCTTTCAATCTTTCGAGCTGACCACAATACTTTTGCATCTCTTCTTCAATCTTTTCGAGCTGACCAAATACTTTGCATCTCCTTCTTCAATCTTTCGAGCTGACACAAATCACTTTGGCAATCTCTTCTTTCAATCTTTCGAGCTGAACCAATACTTTGCAATCTTTCTTTCAATCTTTCGAGCTGACAACAATACTTTGCAATCTTCTTTTCAATCTTTCGAGCTGACAACAATACTTGCAATCTCTTCTTTCAATCTTTCGACGACCACAATACTTTGCAATCTCTTCTTTCAATCTTTCGAGCTGACCAATACTTTGCAATCTCTCTTTTCAATCTTTCGAGCTGACCACAATATTTGCAATCTCTTCTTTCAATCTTTCGAGCTGACAACAATACTTTGCAATCTCTTCTTTCAATCTTTGAGTGACCAATACCTTCAATCTCTTCTTTTCAATCTTTCGAGCTGACCACAATACTTTGCAATCTCTTCTTTCAATCTTTCGAGCTGACCACAATACTTTGCAATCTCTTTTTTTCAAGCTTCTTTCTTCTTTCAAAATCTTTCGAGCTGACCACAATACTTTTGCAATTCTTCTTTTCAATCTTTCGAGCTGACACAATACTTTGCAATCTCTTCTTTCAATCTTTCGAGCTGACAATACAATATTTGGCTATCTCTTCTTTCAAATCTTTCGAGCTGACCACAATACTTTGCAATCTCTTCTTTCAATCTTTCGAGCTGACCAACAATACTTTGCAATCTCTTCTTTCAATCTTCGAGCTGAGACCACAATACTTTGGCAATCTCTTCTTTTCAATCTTTCGAGCTGACAACAATACTTTGCAATCTCTTCTTTTCAATCTTTCGAGCTTGACCACAATACTTTTGCAATCTTTTCTTCAACTTTTTCGAACTTGACCACAATACTTTGCAATCTCTTCTTTCAAATCTTTCGAGCTGACCACAATACTTTCAATCTCTTCTTTCAATCTTTTCGAGCTGACTCCACAATACTTTGCAATCTTTCTTAATCTTTCGAGCTGACCACAATACTTTGCTTCTCTTCTTTCAATCTTTCGAGCTGACAACAATACTTTGCAATCTCTTCTTTCAAATCTTTCGAGCTGACCACAATACTTTGCAATCTCTTCTTTCAATCTTTCGAGCTGACAACAATACTTTGCAATCTCTTCTTTCAATCTTTCGAGCTGACACCAATACTTTGCAATCTCTTCTTTTAATCTTTCGAGCTGACCACATACTTTGCTATCTCTTCATCTTTCGAGCTCGACCACAATACTTTTGCAATCTCTTCTTTCAATCTTTCGAGCTGACAACAATACTTTGCAATCTCTTTTTTCAATTTTGCAAGTTGACTACAATACTTTGCAATCTCTTTCTTCTCATCTTTCGAGCTGACAACATACTTTGCACTCTCTTCTTTCATACTTTCGAGCTGACCACAATACTTTGCAATTCTCTTCTTTCATCTTTCGAGCTGACCACAATACTTTGCTTTCTCTTCTTTCAAATCTTTCGAGCTGACCACAATACTTTGCAATTCTCTTTTCAATCTTTCGAGCTGACCAACAATACTTTTGCAATCTCTTTCTTTCAATCTTTTGGTTGACCACAATACTTTGCAATCTCTTCTTTCAAATCTTTCGAGCTGACAACAATACTTTGCAATCTCTTCTTTCAATCTTTCGATCTGCACAATACTTTGCAATCTCTTTTTCAATCTTTCGAGCTGACAACAATACTTTGCTAATCTCTTCTTTCAATCTTTCGAGCTGACCACAATACTTTGCTATCTCTTTTTCAATCTTTGGAGCTGACCACAACTACTTTGCAATCTCTTCTCTTCAATCTTTCGAGCTGACCACAATACTTTGCAATCTCTCTTTCAATCTTTTCGAGCTGACAACAATACTTTGCAATCTCTTCTTTCAATCTTTCGAGCTGACAACAATCTTTGCTATCTCTTCTTTCAATCTTTCGAGCTGACCACAATACTTTGCATCTTCTTCTTTCAATTTTTCGAGCTGACCACAATACTTTTGCAATCTCTTCTTTCAATCTTTCGAGCTGACCACAATACTTTGCAATCTCTCTCTTTCAATCTTTCGAGCTGACCACAATACTTTGCAATCTCTTCTTTCATTCTTTCGAGCTGACAACAATTACTTTGCAATCTCTTTTTTCAAATCTTTCGAGCTGACAACAATACTTTTGCAATCTTCTTCTTTCAATCTTTGGAGCTGACCACAATACTTTGCATCTCTTCTTTCAATCTTTCGAACTGACAGCAATAATCTTTGCAATCTTTTCTTTCAATCTTTCGAGCTGACCACAAACTTTGCAATCTCTTCTTTCAATCTTGCTAGGTGACCAAATACTTTGCTATCTCTTTCTTTCAATCTTTCGAGCTGACACAATACTTTG
>JACMZG010000954.1:0-13360 GCA_018340805.1 Microvelia longipes
AAATTCTAAACATTTTTCATATATGGTTGTCGGGCGAAAATGTCTGGTTCTCTCAAAAAAGTATGTGGCGCACTGGATCACTCCTTGATCTATAGATTTCTCAACCAAAAATGATTGTATCGATTCGAAAATGATACCATTCGATTCAGAATATAATTCTACACATTTTCACACTGGGTTTGCTGTAAAATTATTCATAGTTCAAAAGATAGAAATTTTGGGAGCTGCGACTTACCGAGGATGACAGTTACTAACTCTGTAAATACTTATGCTAATGCAATAAATTTGGTATCAATCTTCCTAAAATTAAATTCTAAACATTTTCATATATGGTTTGTCGGGCGAAAATGTCTGGTTCTCTCAAAAAAGTATGTGGCGCACTGGATCACTAGACTTGATCTATAGATTTCTCACAAAAATGATCGTATCGATTTGAAAATGATACCATTCGATTTAGAATAAATTCTACACATTTTCGCAGTGGTTTGCTGTAAAATTATTCATAGTTCAAAAGATAGAAATTTTCAGGGAGCTGCGACTTACCGAGGATGACAGTTACTAACTCTGTAAATACTTATGCTAATGCAATAAATTTGGTATCAATCTTCCTAAAATTAAATTCTAAACATTTTTCATATATGGTTGTCGGGCGAAAATGTCTGGTTCTCTCAAAAAGTATGTGGCGCACTGGATCACTAGACCTTGATCTATAGATTTCTCAGTCAAAAATGATCGTATCGATTGAAAATGATACCATTCGATTCAGAATAAATTCTACACATTTTACAGTGGGTTTGCTGTAAAATTATTCATAGTTCAAAAGATAGAAATTTTCAGGGAGCTGCGACTTACCGAGGATGACAGTTACTAACTCTGTAAATACTTATGCTAATGCAATAAAATTTGGTATCAATCTTCCTAAATTAAATTCTAAACATTTTTCATATATGGTATGTCGGGCGAAAATGTCTGGTTCTCTCAAAAAAGTATGTGGCGCACTGGATCACTAGACCTTGATCTATAGATTTCTCAACCAAAAATGATTGTATCGATTCGAAAATGATACATTCGATTCAGAATATAATTCTACACATTTTTCACACTGGGTTTGCTGTAAAATTATTCATAGTTCAAAAGATAGAAATTTTCAGGGAGCTGCGACTTACCGAGGATGACAGTTACTAACTCTGTAAATACTTATGCTAATGCAATAAATTTGGTATCAATCTTCCTAAAATTAAATTCTAAACATTTTTCATATATGGTATGTCGGCGAAAATGTCTGGTTCTCTCAAAAAAGTATGTGGCGCACTGGATCACTAGACCTTGATCTATAGATTTCTCAACCAAAAATGATTGTATCGATTCGAAAATGATACATTCGATTCAGAATATAATTCTACACATTTTTCACACTGGGTTTGCTGTAAAATTATTCATAGTTCAAAAGATAGAAATTTCAGGGAGCTGCGACTTACCGAGGATGACAGTTACTAACTCTGTAAATACTTATGCTAATGCAATAAATTTGGTATCAATCTTCCTAAATTAAATTCTAAACATTTTTCATATATGGTTGTCGGCGAAAATGTCTGGTTCTCTCAAAAAAGTATGTGGCGCACTGGATCACTAGACCTTGATCTATAGATTTCTCAACCAAAAATGATTGTATCGATTCGAAAATGATACCATTCGATTCAGAATATAATTCTACACATTTTTACACTGGGTTTGCTGTAAAATTATTCATAGTTCAAAAGATAGAAATTTTCAGGGAGCTGCGACTTACCGAGGATGACAGTTACTAACTCTGTAAATACTTATGCTAATGCAATAAATTTGGTATCAATCTTCCTAAAATTAAATTCTAAACATTTTTCATATATGGTATGTCGGGCGAAAATGTCTGGTTCTCTCAAAAAAGTATGTGGCGCACTGGATCACTAGACCTTGATCTATAGATTTCTCAACCAAAAATGATTGTATCGATTCGAAAATGATACCATTCGATTCAGAATATAATTCTACACATTTTCAGTGGGTTTGCTGTAAAATTATTCATAGTTCAAAAGATAGAAATTTTCAGGGAGCTGCGACTTACCGAGGATGACAGTTACTAACTCTGTAAACTAATGCAATAAATTTGGTATCAATCTTCCTAAATTAAATTCTAAACATTTTTCATATATGGTATGTCGGGCGAAAATGTCTGGTTCTCTCAAAAAAGTATGTGGCGCACTGGATCACTAGACCTTGATCTATAGATTTCTCAACCAAAAATGATTGTATCGATTCGAAAATGATACATTCGATTCAGAATATAATTCTACACATTTTTCACAGTGGGTTTGCTGTAAAATTATTCATAGTTCAAAAGATAGAAATTTTCAGGGAGCTGCGACTTACCGAGGATGACAGTTACTAACTCTGTAAATACTTATGCTAATGCAAAATTTGGTATCAATCTTCCTAAAATTAAATTCTAAACATTTTTCATATATGGTATGTCGGGCGAAAATGTCTGGTTCTCTCAAAAAAGTATGTGGCGCACTGGATCACTAGACCTTGATCTATAGATTTCTCAACCAAAATGATTGTATCGATTCGAAAAAGATATCATTCGATTCAGAATATAATTCTACACATTTTTCACAGGGTTTGCTGTAAAATTATTCATAGTTCAAAAGATAGAAATTTTCAGGGGAGCTGCGACTTACCGAGGATGACAGTTACTAACTCTGTAAATACTTATGCTAATGCAATAAATTTGGTATCAATCTTCCTAAAATTAAATTCTAAACATTTTTCATATATGGTATGTCGGGCGAAAATGTCTGGTTCTCTCAAAAAAGTATGTGGCGCACTGGATCACTAGACATTGATCTATAGATTTCTCAACAAAAATGATCGTATCGATTCGAAAATGATACCATTCGATTCAGAATACAATTCTACACATTTTCGCAGTGGGTTTGCTGTAAAATTATTCATAGTTCAAAAGATAGAAATTTTCAGGGAGCTGCGACTTACCGAGGATGACAGTTACTAACTCTGTAAATACTTATGCTAATGCAATAAATTTGGTATCAATCTTCCTAAAATTAAATTCTAAACATTTTTCATATATGGTATGTCGGGCGAAAATGTCTGGTTCTCTCAAAAAAGTATGTGGCGCACTGGATCACTAGACCTTGATCTATAGATTTCTCAACCAAAAATGATTGTATCGATTCGAAAATGATACATTCGATTCAGAATACAATTCTACACATTTTCACAGTGGTTTGCTGTAAAATTATTCATAGTTCAAAAGATAGAAATTTTCAGGGAGCTGCGACTTACCGAGGATGACAGTTACTAACTCTGTAAATACTTATGCTAATGCAATAAATTTGGTATCAATCTTCCTAAAATTAAATTCTAAACATTTTTCATATATGGTATGTCGGGCGAAAATGTCTGGTTCTCTCAAAAAAGTATGTGGCGCACTGGATCACTAGACCTTGATCTATAGATTTCTCAACCAAAAATGATTGTATCGATTCGAAAAGATATCATTCGATTCAGAATATAATTCTACACATTTTTCACACTGGGTTTGCTGTAAAATTATTCATAGTTCAAAAGATAGAAATTTTCAGGGAGCTGCGACTTACCGAGGATGACAGTTACTAACTCTGTAAATACTTATGCTAATGCAATAAATTTGGTATCAATCTTCCTAAAATTAAATTCTAAACATTTTTCATATATGGTATGTCGGGCGAAAATGTCTGGTTCTCTCAAAAAAGTATGTGGCGCACTGGATCACTAGACCTTGATCTATAGATTTCTCAACAAAAATGATTGTATCGATTCGAAAATGATACCATTCGATTCAGAATATAATTCTACACATTTTCACAGTGGGTTTGCTGTAAAATTATTCATAGTCAAAAGATAGAAATTTTCAGGGAGCTGCGACTTACCGAGGATGACAGTTACTAACTCTGTAAATACTTATGCTAATGCAATAAATTTGGTATCAATCTTCCTAAAATTAAATTCTAAACATTTTTCATATATGGTATGTCGGGCGAAAATGTCTGGTTCTCTCAAAAAAGTATGTGGCGCACTGGATCACTAGACCTTGATCTATAGATTTCTCAACCAAAAATGATTGTATCGATTCGAAAAAGATATCATTCGATTCAGAATATAATTCTACACATTTTTCACACTGGTTTGCTGTAAAATTATTCATAGTTCAAAAGATAGAAATTTTCAGGGAGCTGCGACTTACCGAGGATGACAGTTACTAACTCTGTAAATACTTATGCTAATGCAATAAATTTGGTATCAATCTTCCTAAAATTAAATTCTAAACATTTTTCATATATGGTATGTCGGGCGAAAATGTCTGGTTCTCTCAAAAAAGTATGTGGCGCACTGGATCACTAGACCTTGATCTATAGATTTCTCAACCAAATGATTGTATCGATTCGAAAATGATACCATTCGATTCAGAATAAATTCTACACATTTTTCACAGTGGGTTTGCTGTAAAATTATTCATAGTTCAAAAGATAGAAATTTTCAGGGAGCTGCGACTTACCGAGGATGACAGTTACTAACTCTGTAAATACTTATGCTAATGCAATAAATTTGGTATCAATCTTCCTAAAATTAAATTCTAAACATTTTTCATATATGGTATGTCGGGCGAAAATGTCTGGTTCTCTCAAAAAAGTATGTGGCGCACTGGATCACTAGACCTTGATCTATAGATTTCTCAACCAAAAATGTATCGATTCGAAAATGATACCATTCGATTCAGAATATAATTCTACACATTTTCACAGTGGTTTGCTGTAAAATTATTCATAGTTCAAAAGATAGAAATTTTCAGGGAGCTGCGACTTACCGAGGATGACAGTTACTAACTCTGTAAATACTTATGCTAATGCAATAAATTTGGTATCAATCTTCCTAAAATTAAATTCTAAACATTTTTCATATATGGTATGTCGGGCGAAAATGTCTGGTTCTCTCAAAAAAGTATGTGGCGCACTGGATCACTAGACCTTGATCTATAGATTTCTCAACCAAAAATGATTGTATCGATTCGAAAAGATATCATTCGATTCAGAATATAATTCTACACATTTTTCACACTGGGTTTGCTGTAAAATTATTCATAGTTCAAAAGATAGAAATTTTCAGGGAGCTGCGACTTACCGAGGATGACAGTTACTAACTCTGTAAATACTTATGCTAATGCAATAAATTTGGTATCAATCTTCCTAAAATTAAATTCTAAACATTTTTCATATATGGTATGTCGGGCGAAAATGTCTGGTTCTCTCAAAAAAGTATGTGGCGCACTGGATCACTAGACCTTGATCTATAGATTTCTCAGTCAAAAATGATCGTATCGATTTGAAAATGATACCATTCGATTTAGAATACAATTCTACACACATTTTTCACAGTGGGTTTGCTGTAAAATTATTCATAGTTCAAAAGATAGAAATTTTCAGGGAGCTGCGACTTACCGAGGATGACAGTTACTAACTGTAAATACTTATGCTAATGCAAAAATTTGGTATCAATCTTCCTAAAATTAAATTCTAAACATTTTTCATATATGGTATGTCGGGCGAAAATGTCTGGTTCTCTCAAAAAAGTATGTGGCGCACTGGATCACTAGACCTTGATCTATAGATTTCTCAACCAAAATGATTGTATCGATTCGAAAAAGATATCATTCGATTCAGAATATAATTCTACACATTTTTCACACTGGGTTTGCTGTAAAATTATTCATAGTTCAAAAGATAGAAATTTTCAGGGAGCTGCGACTTACCGAGGATGACAGTTACTAACTCTGTAAATACTTATGCTAATGCAATAAATTTGGTATCAATCTTCCTAAAATTAAATTCTAAACATTTTTCATATATGGTATGTCGGCGAAAATGTCTGGTTCTCTCAAAAAAGTATGTGGCGCACTGGATCACTAGACCTTGATCTATAGATTTCTCAACCAAAAATGATCGTATCGATTCGAAAATGATACCATTCGATTCAGAATATAATTCTACACATTTTTCACACTGGTTTTGCTGTAAAATTTCATAGTTCAAAAGATAGAAATTTTCAGGGAGCTGCGACTTACCGAGGATGACAGTTACTAACTCTGTAAATACTTATGCTAATGCAATAAATTTGGTATCAATCTTCCTAAAATTAAATTCTAAACATTTTTCATATATGGTATGTCGGGCGAAAATGTCTGGTTCTCTCAAAAAAGTATGTGGCGCACTGGATCACTAGACCTTGATCTATAGATTTCTCAACCAAATGATTGTATCGATTCGAAAAATACCATTCGATTCAGAATATAATTCTACACATTTTTCACACTGGGTTTGCTGTAAAATTATTCATAGTTCAAAAGATAGAAATTTTCAGGCTGCGACTTACCGAGGATGACAGTTACTAACTCTGTAAATACTTATGCTAATGCAAAATTTGGTATCAATCTTCCTAAAATTAAATTCTAAACATTTTTCATATATGGTATGTCGGGCGAAAATGTCTGGTTCTCTCAAAAAAGTATGTGGCGCACTGGATCACTAGACCTTGATCTATAGATTTCTCAACCAAAAATGATTGTATCGATTCGAAAATGATACATTCGATTCAGAATATAATTCTACACATTTTTCACACTGGGTTTGCTGTAAAATTATTCATAGTTCAAAAGATAGAAATTTTCAGGGAGCGACTTACCGAGGATGACAGTTACTAACTCTGTAAATACTTATGCTAATGCAATAAATTTGGTATCAATCTTCCTAAAATTAAATTCTAAACATTTTTCATATATGGTATGTCGGGCGAAAATGTCTGGTTCTCTCAAAAAAGTATGTGGCGCACTGGATCACTAGACTTGATCTATAGATTTCTCAACAAAAATGATCGTATCGATTTGAAAATGATACCATTCGATTCAGAATACAATTCTACACATTTTTCACACTGGGTTTGCTGTAAAATTATTCATAGTTCAAAAGATAGAAATTTTCAGGGAGCTGCGACTTACCGAGGATGACAGTTACTAACTTGTAAATACTTATGCTAATGCAACAAATTTGGTATCAATCTTCCTAAAATTAAATTCTAAACATTTTTCATATATGGTATCGGGCGAAAATGTCTGGTTCTCTCAAAAAAGTATGTGGCGCACTGGATCACTAGACCTTGATCTATAGATTTCTCAACCAAAAATGATTGTATCGATTCGAAAATGATATCATTCGATTCAGAATATAATTCTACACATTTTTCACAGTGGTTTGCTGTAAAATTATTCATAGTTCAAAAGATAGAAATTTTCAGGGAGCTGCGACTTACCGAGGATGACAGTTACTAACTCTGTAAATACTTATGCTAATGCAATAAATTTGGTATCAATCTTCCTAAAATTAAATTCTAAACATTTTTCATATATGGTGTCGGGCGAAAATGTCTGGTTCTCTCAAAAAAGTATGTGGCGCACTGGATCACTAGACCTTGATCTATAGATTTCTCAACCAAAAATGATTGTATCGATTCGAAAAAGATACATTCGATTCAGAATATAATTCTACACATTTTCACACTGGTTTTGCTGTAAAATTATTCATAGTTCAAAAGATAGAAATTTTCAGGGAGCTGCGACTTACCGAGGATGACAGTTACTAACTCTGTAAATACTTATGCTAATGCAATAAATTTGGTATCAATCTTCCTAAAATTAAATTCTAAACATTTTTATATGGTATGTCGGGCGAAAATGTCTGGTTCTCTCAAAAAAGTATGTGGCGCACTGGATCACTAGACCTTGATCTATAGATTTCTCAACCAAAATGATTGTATCGATTCGAAAAAGATACCGATTCAGAAATAATTCTACACATTTTTCACACTGGTTTGCTGTAAAATTATTCATAGTTCAAAAGATAGAAATTTTCAGGGAGCTGCGACTCCGAGGATGACAGTTACTAACTGTAAATACTTATGCTAATGCAATAAATTTGGTATCAATCTTCCTAAAATTAAATTCTAAACATTTTTCATATATGGTATGTCGGGCGAAAATGTCTGGTTCTCTCAAAAAAGTATGTGGCGCACTGGATCACTAGACCTTGATCTATAGATTTCTCAACCAAAATGATTGTATCGATTCGAAAATGATACATTCGATTCAGAATATAATTCTACACATTTTCACACTGGTTTGCTGTAAAATTATTCATAGTTCAAAAGATAGAAATTTTCAGGGAGCTGCGACTTACCGAGGATGACAGTTACTAACTCTGTAAATACTTATGCTAATGCAAAAATTTGGTATCAATCTTCCTAAAATTAAATTCTAAACATTTTTCATATATGGTATGTCGGGCGAAAATGTCTGGTTCTCTCAAAAAAGTATGTGGCGCACTGGATCACTAGACCTTGATCTATAGATTTCTCAACCAAAATGATTGTATCGATTCGAAAAAGATACCATTCGATTCAGAATATAATTCTACACATTTTTCACACTGGTTTGCTGTAAAAATTCATAGTTCAAAAGATAGAAATTTTCAGGGAGCTGCGACTTACCGAGGATGACAGTTACTAACTCTGTAAATACTTATGCTAATGCAATAAATTTGGTATCAATCTTCCTAAAATTAAATTCTAAACATTTTCATATATGGTATGTCGGGCGAAAATGTCTGGTTCTCTCAAAAAGTATGTGGCGCACTGGATCACTAGACCTTGATCTATAGATTTCTCAACCAAAATGATTGTATCGATTCGAAAATGATATCATTCGATTCAGAATATAATTCTACACATTTTTCACACTGGGTTTGCTGTAAAATTATTCATAGTTCAAAGATAGAAATTTCAGGGAGCTGCGACTTACCGAGGATGACAGTTACTAACTCTGTAAATACTTATGCTAATGCAATAAATTTGGTATCAATCTTCCTAAAATTAAATTCTAAACATTTTTCATATATGGTATGTCGGGCGAAAATGTCTGGTTCTCTCAAAAAAAGTATGTGGCACTGGATCACTAGACCTTGATCTATAGATTTCTCAACCAAAGATGTATCGATTCGAAAAAGATACATTCGATTCAGAATATAATTCTACACATTTTTCACACTGGGTTTGCTGTAAAATTATTCATAGTTCAAAAGATAGAAATTTTCAGGGAGCTGCGACTTACCGAGGATGACAGTTACTAACTCTGTAAATACTTATGCTAATGCAATAAATTTGGTATCAATCTTCCTAAAATTAAATTCTAAACATTTTTCATATATGGTATGTCGGGCGAAAATGTCTGGTTCTCTCAAAAAGTATGTGGCGCACTGGATCACTAGACATTGATCTATAGATTTCTCAGTCAAAAATGATCGTATCGATTTGAAAATGATACCATTCGATTTAGAATACAATTCTACACATTATTCGCAGTGGGTTTGCTGTAAAATTATTCATAGTTCAAAAGATAGAAATTTTCAGGGAGCTGCGACTTACCGAGGATGATGACAGTTACTAACTTTGTAAATACTTATGCTAATGCAATAATTTGGTATCAATCTTCCTAAAATTAAATTCTAAACATTTTTCATATATGGTATGTCGGGCGAAAATGTCTGGTTCTCTCAAAAAAGTATGTGGCGCACTGGATCACTAGACCTTGATCTATAGATTTCTCAACCAAAAATGATTGTATCGATTCGAAAAAGATATCATTCGATTCAGAATATAATTCTACACATTTTTCACACTGGGTTTGCTGTAAAATTATTCATAGTTCAAAAGATAGAAATTTTCAGGGAGCTGCGACTTACCGAGGATGACAGTTACTAACTCTGTAAATACTTATGCTAATGCAATAAATTTGGTATCAATCTTCCTAAAATTAAATTCTAAACATTTTTCATATATGGTATGTCGGGCGAAAATGTCTGGTTCTCTCAAAAAAGTATGTGGCGCACTGGATCACTAGACCTTGATCTATAGATTTCTCAGTCAAAAATGATCGTATCGATTTGAAAATGATACCATTCGATTTAGAATACAATTCTACACACTTCGCAGTTTTGCTGTAAAATTCATAGTTCAAAAGATAGAAATTTTCAGGGAGCTGCGACTTACCGAGGATGACAGTTACTAACTTTGTAAATACTTATGCTAATGCAATAAATTGGTATCAATCTTCCTAAATTAAATTCTAAACATTTTTCATATATGGTATGTCGGGCGAAAATGTCTGGTTCTCTCAAAAAAGTATGTGGCGCACTGGATCACTAGACCTTGATCTATAGATTTCTCAACCAAAATGATTGTATCGATTCGAAAAAGATATCATTCGATTCAGAATATAATTCTACACATTTTTCACACTGGTTTGCTGTAAAATTATTCATAGTTCAAAAGATAGAAATTTTCAGGGAGCTGCGACTTACCGAGGATGACAGTTACTAACTCTGTAAATACTTATGCTAATGCAATAAATTTTGGTATCAATCTTCCTAAAATTAAATTCTAAACATTTTTCATATATGGTATGTCGGGCGAAAATGTCTGGTTCTCTCAAAAAAGTATGTGGCGCACTGGATCACTAGACCTTCTATAGATTTCTCAACCAAAGAATGATTGTATCGATTCGAAAATGATACCATTCGATTCAGAATATAATTCTACACATTTTTCACAAGTGGGTTTGCTGTAAAATTATTCATAGTTCAAAAGATAGAAATTTTCAGGAGCTGCGACTTACCGAGGATGACAGTTACTAACTCTGTAAATACTTATGCTAATGCAATAAATTTGGTATCAATCTTCCTAAAATTAAATTCTAAACATTTTTCATATATGGTATGTCGGGCGAAAATGTCTGGTTCTCTCAAAAAGTATGTGGCGCACTGGATCACTAGACCTTGATCTATAGATTTCTCAACCAAAAATGATCGTATCGATTCGAAAATGATATCATTCGATTCAGAATATAATTCTACACATTTTCACAGTGGTTTGCTGTAAAATTATTCATAGTTCAAAAGATAGAAATTTTCAGGAGCTGCGACTTACCGAGGATGACAGTTACTAACTTTGTAAATACTTATGCTAATGCAAATAATTTGGTATCAATCTTCCTAAAATTAAATTCTAAACATTTTTCATATATGGTATGTCGGGCGAAAATGTCTGGTTTCTCAAAAAGTATGTGGCGCACTGGATCACTAGACCTTGATCTATAGATTTCTCAGTCAAAAATGATTGTATCGATTCGAAAAAGATACATTCGATTTAGAATATAATTCTACACATTTCCACTGGGTTTGCTGTAAAATTATTCATAGTTCAAAAGATAGAAATTTTCAGGGAGCTGCGACTTACCGAGGATGACAGTTACTAACTCTGTAAATACTTATGCTAATGCAATAAATTTGGTATCAATCTTCCTAAAATTAAATTCTAAACATTTTTCATATATGGTATGTCGGGCGAAAATGTCTGGTTCTCTCAAAAAAGTATGTGGCGCACTGGATCACTAGACATTGATCTATAGATTTCTCAGTCAAAAATGATCGTATCGATTCGAAAATGATACCATTCGATTCAGAATATAATTCTACACATTTTCGCAGTGGGTTTGCTGTAAAATTATTCATAGTTCAAAAGATAGAAATTTCAGGGAGCTGCGACTTACCGAGGATGACAGTTACTAACTTTGTAAATACTTATGCTAATGCAAAATTTGGTATCAATCTTCCTAAAATTAAATTCTAAAACATTTTTCATATGGTATGTCGGGCGAAAATGTCTGGTTCTCTCAAAAAAGTATGTGGCGCACTGGATCACTAGACCTTGATCTATAGATTTCTCAACCAAAAATGATTGTATCGATTCGAAAATGATATCATTCGATTCAGAATATAATTCTACACACATTTTTCACACTGGGTTTGCTGTAAAATTATTCATAGTTCAAAAGATAGAAATTTCAGGGAGCTGCGACTTACCGAGGATGACAGTTACTAACTCTGTAAATACTTATGCTAATGCAATAAATTTGGTATCAATCTTCCTAAAATTAAATTCTAAACATTTTTCATATATGGTATGTCGGCGAAAATGCTGGTTCTCTCAAAAAAGTATGTGGCGCACTGGATCACTAGACATTGATCTATAGATTTCTCAGTCAAAAATGATCGTATCGATTTGAAAATGATACCATTCGATTAGAATACAATTTACACATTATTCGCAGTGGGTTTGCTGTAAAATTATTCATAGTTCAAAAGATAGAAATTTTCAGGGAGCTGCGACTTACCGAGGATGACAGTTACTAACTTGTAAATACTTATGCTATGCAATAAATTTGGTATCAATCTTCCTAAAATTAAATTCTAACATTTTTCATATATGGTATGTCGGAAAATGTCTGGTTCTCTCAAAAAGTATGGCGCACTGGATCACTAGACCTTGATCTATAGATTTCTCAACCAAAATGATTGTATCGATTCGAAAAGATCATTCGATTCAGATATAAATTCTACACATTTTTCACACTGGGTTTGCTGTAAAATTATTCAGTTCAAAAGATAGAATTTTCAGGGAGCTGCGACTTACCGAGGATGACAGTACTAACTTGTAAATACTTATGCTAATGCAATAAATTTGGGTATCAATCTTCCTAAAATTAAATTCTAAACATTTTTCATATATGGTATGTCGGGCGAAAATGTCTGGTTCTCTCAAAAAAGTGTGCGCACTGGATCACTAGACCTTGATCTATAGATTTCTCAACCAAATGATTGTATCGATTCGAAAAAGATATCAATTCGATTCAGAAATTTCTACACATTTTTCACCTGGTTTGCTGTAAAATTATTCATAGTTCAAAAGATAGAAATTTTCAGGGAGCTGCGACTTACGAGGATGACAGTACTACTAACTCTGTAAATACTTATGCTAATGCAATAAATTTGGTATCAATCTTCCTAAAATTAAATTCTAAACATTTTTCATATATGGTATGTCGGGCGAAAATGTCTGGTTCTCTCAAAAAAGTATGTGGCGCACTGGATCACTAGACATTGATCTATAGATTTCTCAGTCAAAAATGATCGTATCGATTTGAAAATGATACCATTCGATTTAGAATACAATTCTACAACATTATCGCAGTGGTTGCTGTAAAATTATTCATTAGTTCAAAAGATAGAATTTTTCAGGGAGCTGCGACTACCGAGATGACAGTACTAACTTGTAAATACTTATGCTAATGCAATAAATTGGTATCAAATCTTCCTAAAATAAA
>JACMZG010000955.1:0-10233 GCA_018340805.1 Microvelia longipes
ATATTACTCAATATCTAGCCTATTTTCTGTTAAAACCTACGAACCATTTGTGAAATACATTTTTTATATCTTTTAATATAGCTTTGAATTGAATGGAAATAAATACAAATGTCGGTAATTTGCTGTCGGGAGATAAATGTGAAACTGGTTCAATCACCAGACGGTTCGAACATGAGTTGCACGAGATTAATTTTCAACTATTGAGAGTTTGGGTTTGGAGATTTGTGATTTAATTTTTAGAAAAATGGGAATGTATATTCCATTTTTAAACTTTTTATTCAAACCAGAAAGTTATGTGTCCAATGTACACGCAAAATTATGATTAAAATGTCAGGATTTGGTTAATTTCTTTATAATTGAATATCATCTACTTTTACTACCCTGTTAGTTTTGGAAACACTTTTAATAACTATTAGCGTAACTGCCTACTAAAGTGCTTAATTAAGTTCATCCATCAGTCTATTCTAACTAGGTATATTATATTAAGCTATGTATGTTTGAATATGAGATTCGAGAGTATTCGTTGACTTATTGTGGCATCTCACCTATCATCAATCTTTGTATTCTAATAGTTTTTACTCATAGAAAAAGGTGCAAAAAAATTATTTGGCAATCTTTACGAGAATTTTAATAAATAATACAAATTGACAGAGGGCCAGGCAGTTGGCGTATTATCCTCTCATGTGGTCGACCGCCCAGTGAGAATACTGGTAGTTGAAAGCATTGAAATCAATACATGTTATCAGAGGTTTAAATTTATAAGGTGAAGTCAAAAACATATAAACCGAAATCCTTATCAAATGTAAAAATTAAACCTTTATTATTATTTCTGATATAACAGTACAAGCCTGACAAAAAACAACATATACAAAGATATTTTTAAGTTAAAAAGAATTTTATTTATCCTTTTAAGAAAATTTCTTCAACAGAAAAGGTTATCATTTATACCTGCTATATATTTTAAGTATAGTACATTTAATACATTTATAAATTTAGCCAAATATGATTTTTAGTTCTTCGGGAAGGCATTATTATTTACTTGTCACATATGAATTATTTATGAATGATGTGGGGTGTGAATCAAACCTATCCAATAATTTAATGTATAAATTATATTTTTACGAGAAAATTTACTTTATTAATAAGTGTAAACCCAAAATTGAGTTTATACCTAACAAAATTTACTCAAAGAAATTTTTTTTTGAATATGTTTTTATCTAAATATATATCTTATTTTCTATCGTGATGTAACTAATGAACCTTTTGATAAAAGAAATTTTCTCGATGATTCTCTCTCTTGTGAGAAAAAAAACATACTTTTTATTTCTTGCTCTTAATTCATGTATTTTGGTTGAGGAAGGTGTAGCTATCAAACTTGCGGACTCTACAGTTCGGGGTTGGAGAGCATAGTCTAGAGAGATTTAAGCTATTAGAGCGCTAGGACACAAAATATGGTAGTTTTTCAAATGAAGTATGTCTACGGTCACCTGGAAGGAACCCTATAATTTAAATTGCAAGAAGTAACTGCCATAAGTTCGTAATTAACTATTGATAGAAAGACTGGAATTAACAAAATGCACGTTTCAAACAAGGACGTTATTAATTATTATTTTTCAGGAGAATAGATCCTTGAAAGTAATTTTCTTATTTCGGTATGCGAGGAAGTTGACGATATTAATTTCCTTCTCATCACCATTTCAAATTGGAGAAAAGGTCTATGGTATAACGGAAACTCAATTTGATCTTATCTGAATTGACCACGCCCAGCTTCATTTGCTCACTTTGGTTTACGACTGCGGTCATTGGAAATGTCGATTTGGAAACTTTGTTTTGCTTCAAAACGTCAAGGTGTATGCCACAATAGCACATAAACACTATATGCTCAGAAAGCTACGCCTTTTAAACATGAGGCTAACAAAGCTTCAACTTGTATTTCCCTGTCATTAAGAAGTTGTCGCCTTCCATCAGAGCAAATACCGGACATGTATTTATTCCATTCAACAGTTATATTTTTTCCATAAATAGATCAAGTAATATTTTCAAGAATCTCAATTCAAAATGGCTCGCCCATAGTAAGCTTTCTCAAAATATGAATTTCCTCTTTAAGTGATCCTTCGTCTTCAAATCTTGAAAAGTAAGAAGCTTGGTCACCAGGATAACTTATATCAGGTGCTTTTTGTCCCAATGGAAAAATCAAAACCATTTATTAAGTAAGGCGTCCTTTCATATCTATTATATGCGAATAAACCTAATAACTTAAGAGTATAGTTATACTACAATAAATAATAATAATACAACGAATAATCTTTTATAAAAGTATTTTACTTAAAACTATAAATTTGGGTTTTTGGATGGAATTTACAATTATAAATACATTATATTTCTTTGAGAGTAATTCTACTATATATATAGGATAATTTTAACACTCACATTTATTGACGAACTATAGAATTCAATATGATACTTGTCAATATCTGGTACAAATAAATTAAGATATAATAATCTATATAAATATTAATATAATACCGAAATTACAATAAATAAAGCTTTAATTTTATAAAACTAAAAGTCAACTCCACTAATTAGTTATAATGCATAACCACTAATTATAATAAATAAACATATTATATAATTATAATAAAAGTATATAAAAGTAAGAGTAAAATGAAATTAAGAAAATAAATAAATAATACTAGTATGAGAGTTGTCAATCACATCACCAATATAATATATAGAGACGAATCATAGAGTATATTGTAAGAGACATTAATTATATTACATATGGAGAGAGGATTAATATATATAAATAAATAAATAAAAATAAAATTAATAAAAATATATTATTTAATATAATAATATATATTATATTGAACAGACTAATTTAATATACATAACGTAATAAATGATTGTATCACATCTCATCTTAATTCATGAATTTCGCCTGATGAAACTTCTTTATATCTCATATTTTGATATTGTTCATAATTATTAATGAATTCAAATCTTTTATATTAATATATATCTTGTGAGGTTTCATAAGAATAATAATTACTCAAAAGAAATATTTAATATTAATTTTTATATTAATATCAATTCAAAGAAGTTTAATATTTCTCACATCTGAGTTATACATTTGATTGCTAAGAGTCACGTAGTGACATATATAAGATAATATTATTTTCTAGTTTCATTTGAATATAGGTTTCAATTAAATAAATAGATATTAATATTACATATACCACATATTAATCTTGAGTTAATCAATCATCCTATTATTACGCACAACTCCATACATATGATCACATATAGAATAAAACGATAGTTGTATATACACGCACGCACACTCTTTCTTTTTAGGAGTATACCGGTGTCAAAGACGCATATGTATCTATTGTATCTATTGATAATCTCATTTTTTTCATATTAATAAGCCGGACTATGTTTGATAATGTAGGACTTTTTTTATATTTTATTATGTTGCACATTTAACTAATGAGATCATATAGCTCATATTTTATTTTTAAATATCTCATGCATATTATACATTTACACTAAATTAAGTAGTATCTTCCATTGATGATATCTTTTCTCAGCAGTCATTTGGAATTTTCTCACAAGTACTTAAAAAACTCACTTTGTATGATTATATAGGTCTTTTTGAGATTTGATATAATATTCATCAAAAGCGAGCTTTTTTTTTAGAGTTTCAAAACTTAATAGTATAATAATTAAATTTATATTGAGAATCTAATATTATGTTATTCATCTACATTTGAATATAAGGTACCTATGACACTTCTAAGGTGTATGCACGAAGAGTGCGTCCGCAGAATTAAAATCTGCACCCTTTTTATAATCTATCTTCATCTGGCATATACTAATTATTCATATAAAATTTCAATCTAGATAATAGGATATTATTATCCTATATCTGAAGAATTGATCAATTAATAAATAGATATTACGAGAATATAAATGATTGTCATATCATATATAAAATTATATTTCCGCCTCATTTGAATTTCTCACCCGATTAAAATCACAATATTATCTATAATTAAATTGGAAATATATAATAATAACCTAATTGTATAATAGTTTGCTAAGATATATAAATTTCATAAATTCTATTTCATGAAGTAATTGACGTCAGATTAAGTTTTACAATTAACGAGGTTAACTTTTTCCTTTCTTACTTACACCATGGCGCCTACAATTTAACATATTTCCACCAATCAGCTAAATTACATGGGGGCGGTACACCAAAGTTGTTACGGTTAATGTTTTGCCAATTTTTACCGGCCGTTCTTCCCGTCACAATCTGTTACAACCTTTTGGTAATTACCATTTTCTATCTAATACTTTTCGACTTACTTACACTTTACTTACCACATTTTATCCAACATGACTATTATGATAAATTCCATACACTGATAGTGTATCATTCTACATTAGAATATAACATTCATCACCACAGTAATGTTAGACATTACTGTTAATTCCGGTTTTATATTTTTGATTAAAAAATAAATTGTTTGTGACGTCACTATAACCTTTATCCTTCCCCTTTGTCACAAACTGTACACTTTTTTAGATCACGCGACCCCTGCATTTGGGTGGACCATACTTGGTATGGACTGCTCCAGTCTATTCCGCAACAAATCTAAAACATCGATATACAAACACGGAATATCTGATTTTAATTTGTAATGAATCACTTAAAAAGAAACATTTTTGTATATGTGTGGGACCTATAGCACTGATCAGTTAATATATTTGCTAATGTTGATTTCATGAAATCTAGAAATAAAACTGACAGTTTTATATACTAATTCACCGTCAACCCCGTACTCTGGTTTAATAGCTTAATATTTAAAATAAAAAGGAGAGAGCTATAGTTTTTATATTCAAATCTCTCTAATCCAATAAATACCAATTATCGATTTTGTTTATCAAATTCAAGGAATTTAGTTATGTAATATTTTTGCTTAGATATTTCACGTACAAGATGCAGATGATTGTAACTATAACTAGAAGAAAAGATTTTGATCCTCATTTAATGTAATAATAAGTCGTTAAAATCATAAGGATCAACGAAGTGTCCGCGCGGTAAAATCAATATTCTTATCGCTGGAAAATTTGTTACGACGAATGTTTAAATTATAATAATACTATAACGGAATAATAATTATACAAGATAAAATGAGAGAATATGACTGTTGGATTCAGATAGATAGCGTAAAGGAAAACACTTATGTAATGGATTAAGTATTTACTTCTGGACTTTGAAGAGATGCCAAATATTATATAAAAAAATGAAATTTGAAGGTATTTTTTGAATTAAAATATTTATTTGGGAGCGATTTCTATCACTATATTTATAAAAGGATAATAGAGATTATTTACATAATTATATTAAAGAATTAAATTTTGTAATTATCGTGCTCGAAAAGATCAAAATTATTATTGTATACGTAGAGCAGTCATCAATTAGGAGAAATTTAGAATTGAAATCGTATAGAATTATTTAGCAATAATTCCTATTTCCGTTGGTACACTTCAGTCCATAGACTATACAGTATGTTATGCTTTCATTATGGGAAAGTAATTAATTCCTAATATAAAAATACAAATATATTTAATGTGTAAAATTTATAAATATAGAATTTGTCTCGGATATATGATTGGGGGTTGTGATCAAGCATATTCTGTAAAAGGTTTTAGGTCCAAATGAATATATGCTGTTTGTCCTAATGGATATAATAGTGTATGTTAATGAGAAGGTGAGTGATACAGGAGATATTTTTCTTTTTTCTAAACAGATATTACTAACCAAGAATTGTACTATGAATAATTTCTAAAGTGATAATCCCACGCAAATCTAGGGAGAAATATATAATTGAAAATTTTATACATATCATATTCAAATTAAGTTAATTCAAATATTAAATAAATTTCGGTTGTTTTTCCGTCAGGAATAAACTTAATTATGACTTGGAATCATTTTTTATTGCGTACACACTGGGCAACAATAAAGAAAGTTATATTTAATTACTATACTGGTTTGCTGATCAATGTAATATTGTTTGTTGCAAAGAAATTTGATATATAAACCCACTAACTTATGTTTACAGATTTTAAAATTTATATCCAATTTTTTTGTAATTGATGTTTCGGCTCCAAGACGACATTGGCAATTAATCATTGTTGGATGTAACTTTACATGTACAAAAGATACAGATTTAAAGCAAATATTTGTTTAACTCCTTGAAGGAAAAGAAAGTTTGAAATGAGATTAGTGAGGAAAGTTGGATAATAGAAAATGTTAAGAGGAGATGTTTGCATTTTCTTTCCCTCTGATGTTTCTTTATTTTTGAAAGATAAATATCCTTCCTACGAAAATAAACACCAATCTCTTTATATTCACGTTTAATAGTTATCAAAATTTGAAAATCCATTAACTACAGATCTTTCATCTTGAGCACAAAAAAAACCGTAACGTCATCCTCTTCACTTCTCTTGACATGGTCTACCCAACAAATTTCATCTAGCAAACACGAAAGCTAATTTATCTTTGTATTTGAAATTTATCTTGAATAAAGACAATTGGCTTTTGCGTGAGTAAATGTTTTGTTAATGGTACAAGCATTTTTCCATAACTCAACTAATAAAAAATCTTAGACTAATTCGACCATGAAAAACAGATAAACATATTAGAAACATTGCTATAAATCACCTGTAGGAAATATAAATTTTATATACAATCTAAATAAAATTAAAAATTCAGAATTAAAAATTTTACAGAAATATAATTCATCTTGGGGAAAAATAGTGGTGGCAGATCTTCAACTTCCTAAAATACCTCTTTATATATAAACATTTAAAACACCGTATGCAAATATCCAGGGTGTAAAGACATTTATTTTAGATAATATTATCACGGTTCGCAAATAGCTAACATAGATTTAAGATTGGATGCAATAATAATAACCTTTCCTGGCTGAGCAAGAAACTAATAATGTGATTCAGCAACCATTAAAAACACCATGATTATCGCTTAAATCGACTGATTAGAGAGATATACAACTTAGCAAGATGTTGATTCAATTCCCATGACTGTTTGTAATAATTTAGAAAAATTCATTTTTTTCGATTTCCAGAAAATTCAAAGAATGCTAGTAAATTAACCATGAAAGGAAAATCCTTAGTCGTGATGGAGATTAGGAAAGAAATTCCATAAATAATATTGCTAATCAATTTATAATAATGAACAATCATTATCAGAAATACAATGTGCAGAGTTATTAGATAATCTGAATATTTACCAATCCACAGAGGAACAGAACATGTTATTTCGAGTGTGATTTACATCACCAGACCAATGTTTGAAGAAAATAGCTCAGAAGTAATTTTTGGTATTAAAAAGTTCAATATGATTTGAAACAAGATCATACTTGAGGATGTGGATAGCGAATATTTGTAGATATGGTGGAATAATCTAACAGATAAAGAAACACTATTATAGGAGTATTACTTTCTTTTGTTTGGTAATACTGCAATTCTATCACTAATTCAAGAATTTTTGCCTTTTTCGTACCCTATTTAAATAAATACTCAAAGAATCTTTTAAGAGAGCGTATGAATATAGTCCTTTGAGAGAATATTATAGAGTTCCTGATATTAATATATATTTGGTCTCTTTGATATAGGTAAGACATGATAAATCTTTTATAATTATATGATAATTTCTTAAAATGCAAATGATATAAATTATAGTCATATATCTTGAAAAGAAGGAAAATCAGTTTTTTGCAGAAAAGAATTTAAAGTAGAGATATTAGATAAAATGCATTAGACTTGCTTATAAATATTATTAACTTCATTCGTGAAAACATAGATATGGAATAATAGATTTATTGTATAAAAAGTTTGATGAATAGTAATAAAATAATTTTCAAATACTTCTAGATATTAAAAACTTTCTCAACCAAAATTCATATAGCTATATCAATTAAATGTCCTGATAAAATATAAAAAGACAATACTTAATAAGCTATCATGAAATGATATTTAAAATTCATTCAACAATTAAAATTGTGGACAGCGTTAGAGCTATATTTATATTAATAAATCATAAATTTTGAAAATAAAGGTTATACAACAAATTTATAATGAATGTTACAAATAAATTTATAATTTTATTTCATCCTGAAACACTTTCCACTTATGGAATAATAGAATCTTAATAACAGGAAGCATAATCATTAGGGTTGACTTATATATATATAAGACGAATTATTTTAAGAAACCTGATAAATTCTACACTTACTTAAAGTTTAATCTTTGACTTGATTTAGATTATTGAATATATTGAATTTTTTTTTGCTGATCTTTATTCTAGGTTATTTCTTTAATTCCGTCCAAAGTTACTTTAGTTAAAATAATTCGTAAGATTAATCGAGTATAACTAGTTTTAATTTTTTAAATTAATTAATCGGTACTTATATTATTCTTAAATTGTTATAGAAGTCTCAGCCCCAATACGTCACAACAGGAACTAACGACAGAGAATGGAGATGGAGAGGGACGAGTTTTCGTAACAACCAGTTTGGATAATACATGCCGGACGCATGGGAAGAGGTCGACGATTAATGGCGCCCAGATCGGGATCCTTGGTGGATCGTGCTCCCCGTCTCCAAGGTGAGAAGATAATACGATCATTAGAGCTTGAGAACTGCTCATCGCAAGAGAGATGAGTTGAAGTCGCGTCACCAAGCGGAAACATCTGGCGGATCCGGAATTAGAACGAGTGTTCCTGGCAAACGATCTAACAGCATTAGCACAGCTATTAGCGAAGATCGGAGATTAAGAGAGGCGAGCAGAAATTTGGTACAAATTGGACGACACAGCTCACACCGCTTTATGCGAGTCGAGATCGATGATGCAAGGATATATGAATCGCATTGCATCAACGCACGGATAGTCGCCGTAGCGAGCAGCGAGATTGGCACATTGGAGTCCAGCCTCCATCAGACGAGAGGAGTGCAAATGAAGGTGCCCGAGGAGAAGGAGGCCCAGGTTGAGAATAGGGCGGCCGTCTGGTAGTTGTCAGAGGCTATGCCGGGATCAGATTGGAAGTAAGGAGGGCATTATCAACTGAATGTCTATATCAATATAATTCTATGAACGATTTTGTATTGTTTATTTGCCTGATATCCTTTTGTGAAATTATCTTTAGATAAAATTATATGAGTGATTTTAATTTGATAAGGGATATGTTTTTGTTCTGCCTATTAAGAGTTATATTTTAATGTAGAGTGTTTAAAAGAGTTTGATATCTGTTATGGTTATAAGAATTTAGAGATTGTAATTTTGATTTAGCATGTCCAACCAAAGCTAAAGCCCCCGGAGAGTGATCGTGAAGTAGTCACCAAAAGAGCATCGAAAGTGCCAAACCGAAGATGGGAAATCTCAAGAATGAACGAGGAAGGCACAAGCCACTATCAAAGTTGAGTGCAAAGATGGAGGATTAAAGCAGCGGGTATCAACTAGACTAGCCGTTCAAACAGAATAACCGCCTTCAGGCAATAAATAACCATATGCTGCTTCAACTTGGGACGGTTATATGGAATAGAGAGGCCGTCCTGCTCGCAAACACACCGCACTGTCCATGCCAGGCCCTACCCATTGAAAGATCAAACATAAAGACACAAGAGACGATACCAAAGAGATATTTGATTAATGTGATCATGTTGTAAATAATGATTACTTCCAAGTCTGGTGAGTCGTATTTTTATAAGTCAAACGAATAAAAACAGTGGATTAAGTAAAATTTTTTAAAAATAAAAAGACCGAAGGTTCCACCTTTGCCTCACTGAACCAGGGAAAGGGGATTCACATCGCTCAAGGAGTGGTCATATTCTTGGGGTTTTTTCAGGTAATCATCCCAGAGGCACAACATCAATTAGTACTGGCATCGTGAATCCCGACTTGTTTCTTGGGAGGCAACTTTTTGGCAATATGAAGTATTTTAATTTGAATGGTTTATTTCAAAAAGTATTCTTATTGAATATTTATAAATACATTAAATTATTATTTAAATTTAATTCATAATTTTTTGCTATTAACTTAAATCAACTTAATTCCAAATGAATGTAATTCGTGAAAAACATTGTAATAAAAAATAAATTTATTTTCTCACTTAAAACAAATTTAAAATATGTTTCATAGTTT
>JACMZG010000956.1:0-13357 GCA_018340805.1 Microvelia longipes
CATATATGGTTGTCGGGCGAAAATGTCTGGTTCTCTCAAAAAAGTATGTGGCGCACTGGATCACTAGACCTTGATCTATAGATTTCTCAAAAAATGATTGTATCGATTCGAAAAGATACCATTCGATTCAGAATATAATTCTACACATTTTCACTGGGTTGCTGTAAAATTATTCATAGTTCAAAAGATAGAAATTTTCAGGGAGCTGCGACTTACCGAGGATGACAGTTACTAACTCTGTAAATACTTATGCTAATGCAATAAATTTGGTATCAATCTTCCTAAAATTAAATTCTAAACATTTTTCATATATGGTATGTCGGGCGAAAATGTCTGGTTCTCTCAAAAAAGTATGTGGCGCACTGGATCACTAGACCTTGATCTATAGATTTCTCAGTCAAAAATGATCGTATCGATTTGAAAATGATACCATTCGATTTAGAATACAATTCTACACATTATTCGCAGTGGTTTGCTGTAAAATTATTCATAGTTCAAAAGAAAATTTTCAGGGAGCTGCGACTTACCGAGGATGACAGTTACTAACTCTGTAAATACTTATGCTAATGCAATAAAATTTGGTATCAATCTTCCTAAATTAAATTCTAAACATTTTTCATATATGGTTGTCGGGAAAAATGTCTGGTTCTCTCAAAAAGTATGTGGCGCACTGGATCACTAGACTTGATCTATAGATTTCTCACCAAAAATGATCGTATCGATTCGAAAATGATACATTCGATTCAGAATAAATTCTACACATTTTTCACACTGGGTTTGCTGTAAAATTATTCATAGTTCAAAAGATAGAAATTTCAGGGAGCTGCGACTTACCGAGGATGACAGTTACTAACTCTGTAAATACTTATGCTAATGCAATAAATTTGGTATCAATCTTCCTAAAATTAAATTCTAAACATTTTTCATATATGGTATGTGGGCGAAAATGTCTGGTTCTCTCAAAAAGTATGTGGCGCACTGGATCACTAGACCTTGATCTATAGATTTCTCAACCAAAAATGATTGTATCGATTCGAAAAAGATATCATTCGATTCAGAATATAATTCTACACATTTTTCACACTGGGTTTGCTGTAAAATTATTCATAGTTCAAAAGATAGAAATTTTCAGGGAGCTGCGACTTACCGAGGATGACAGTTACTAACTCTGTAAATACTTATGCTAATGCAATAAATTTGGTATCAATCTTCCTAAAATTAAATTCTAAACATTTTTCATATATGGTATGTCGGGCGAAAATGTCTGGTTCTCTCAAAAAAGTATGTGGCGCACTGGATCACTAGACCTTGATCTATAGATTTCTCAACAAAAATGATCGTATCGATTTGAAAATGATACCATTCGATTCAGAATACAATTCTACACATTTTCGCAGTGGGTTTGCTGTAAAATTATTCATAGTTCAAAAGATAGAAATTTTCAGGGAGCTGCGACTTACCGAGGATGACAGTTACTAACTCTGTAAATACTTATGCTAATGCAAAATTTGGTATCAATCTTCCTAAAATTAAATTCTAAACATTTTTCATATATGGTATGTCGGGCGAAAATGTCTGGTTCTCTCAAAAAAGTATGTGGCGCACTGGATCACTAGACCTTGATCTATAGATTTCTCAACCAAAATGATTGTATCGATTCGAAAAAGATATCATTCGATTCAGAATATAATTCTACACATTTTTCACACTGGGTTTGCTGTAAAATTATTCATAGTTCAAAAGATAGAAATTTTCAGGGAGCTGCGACTTACCGAGGATGACAGTTACTAACTCTGTAAATACTTATGCTAATGCAATAAATTTGGTATCAATCTTCCTAAAATTAAATTCTAAACATTTTCATATATGGTATGTCGGGCGAAAATGTCTGGTTCTCTCAAAAAAGTATGTGGCGCACTGGATCACTAGACATTGATCTATAGATTTCTCAGTCAAAAAAATGATCGTATCGATTTGAAAATGATACCATTCGATTTAGAATACAATTCTACACATTATTCGCAGTGGGTTTGCTGTAAAATTATTCATAGTTCAAAAGATAGAAATTTTCAGGGAGCTGCGACTTACCGAGGATGACAGTTACTAACTCTGTAAATACTTATGCTAATGCAATAAATTTGGTATCAATCTTCCTAAAATTAAATTCTAAACATTTTTCATATATGGTATGTCGGGCGAAAATGTCTGGTTCTCTCAAAAAAGTATGTGGCGCACTGGATCACTAGACCTTGATCTATAGATTTCTCAACCAAAATGATGTATCGATTCGAAAATGATACATTCGATTCAGAATATAATTCTACACATTTTTCACACTGGGTTTGCTGTAAAATTATTCATAGTTCAAAAGATAGAAATTTTCAGGGAGCTGCGACTTACCGAGGATGACAGTTACTAACTCTGTAAATACTTATGCTAATGCAATAAATTTGGTATCAATCTTCCTAAAATTAAATTCTAAACATTTTTCATATATGGTATGTCGGGCGAAAATGTCTGGTTCTCTCAAAAAAGTATGTGGCGCACTGGATCACTAGACCTTGATCTATAGATTTCTCAACCAAAATGATTGTATCGATTCGAAAAGATATCATTCGATTCAGAATATAATTCTACACATTTTTCACACTGGGTTTGCTGTAAAATTATTCATAGTTCAAAAGATAGAAATTTCAGGGAGCTGACTTACCGAGGATGACAGTTACTAACTCTGTAAATACTTATGCTAATGCAATAAATTTGGTATCAATCTTCCTAAAATTAAATTCTAAACATTTTTCATATATGGTATGTCGGGCGAAAATGTCTGGTTCTCTCAAAAAAGTATGTGGCGCACTGGATCACTAGACCTTGATCTATAGATTTCTCAGTCAAAAATGATCGTATCGATTTGAAAATGATACCATTCGATTTAGAATACAATTCTACACATTTTCGCAGTGGGTTTGCTGTAAAATTATTCATAGTTCAAAAGATAGAAATTTTCAGGGAGCTGCGACTTACCGAGGATGACAGTTACTAACTCTGTAAATACTTATGCTAATGCAATAAATTTGGTATCAATCTTCCTAAAATTAAATTCTAAACATTTTTCATATATGGTATGTCGGGCGAAAATGTCTGGTTCTCTCAAAAAAGTATGTGGCGCACTGGATCACTAGACCTTGATCTATAGATTTCTCAACCAAAAATGATTGTATCGATTCGAAAATGATACCATTCGATTCAGAATATAATTCTACACATTTTTCACACTGGGTTTGCTGTAAAATTATTCATAGTTCAAAAGATAGAAATTTTCAGGGAGCTGCGACTTACCGAGGATGACAGTTACTAACTCTGTAAATACTTATGCTAATGCAATAAATTTGGTATCAATCTTCCTAAAATTAAATTCTAAACATTTTTCATATATGGTATGTCGGGCGAAAATGTCTGGTTCTCTCAAAAAAGTATGTGGCGCACTGGATCACTAGACCTTGATCTATAGATTTCTCAACCAAAAATGATTGTATCGATTCGAAAAAGATATCATTCGATTCAGAATATAATTCTACACATTTTTCACACTGGGTTTGCTGTAAAATTATTCATAGTTCAAAAGATAGAAATTTTCAGGGAGCTGCGACTTACCGAGGATGACAGTTACTAACTCTGTAAATACTTATGCTAATGCAATAAATTTGGTATCAATCTTCCTAAAATTAAATTCTAAACATTTTTCATATATGGTATGTCGGGCGAAAATGTCTGGTTCTCTCAAAAAAGTATGTGCGCACTGGATCACTAGACCTTGATCTATAGATTTCTCAACCAAAAATGATTGTATCGATTCGAAAATGATACATTCGATTCAGAATATAATTCTACACATTTTTCACACTGGGTTTGCTGTAAAATTATTCATAGTTCAAAAGATAGAAATTTTCAGGGAGCTGCGACTTACCGAGGATGACAGTTACTAACTCTGTAAATACTTATGCTAATGCAATAAATTTGGTATCAATCTTCCTAAAATTAAATTCTAAACATTTTTCATATATGGTATGTCGGGCGAAAATGTCTGGTTCTCTCAAAAAAGTATGGCGCACTGGATCACTAGACCTTGATCTATAGATTTCTCAACCAAAAATGATCGTATCGATTCGAAAATGATACCATTCGATTCAGAATATAATTCTACACATTTTCACAGTGGGTTTGCTGTAAAATTATTCATAGTTCAAAAGATAGAAATTTTCAGGGAGCTGACTTACCGAGGATGACAGTTACTAACTCTGTAAATACTTATGCTAATGCAATAAATTTGGTATCAATCTTCCTAAAATTAAATTCTAAACATTTTTCATATATGGTATGTCGGGCGAAAATGTCTGGTTCTCTCAAAAAAGTATGTGGCGCACTGGATCACTAGACCTTGATCTATAGATTTCTCAACAAAATGATCGTATCGATTCGAAAATGATACCATTCGATTCAGAATATAATTCTACACATTTTCACAGTGGGTTTGCTGTAAAATTATTCATAGTTCAAAAGATAGAAATTTTCAGGGAGCTGCGACTTACCGAGGATGACAGTTACTAACTCTGTAAATACTTATGCTAATGCAATAAATTTGGTATCAATCTTCCTAAAATTAAATTCTAAACATTTTTCATATATGGTATGTCGGGCGAAAATGTCTGGTTCTCTCAAAAAAGTATGTGGCGCACTGGATCACTAGACCTTGATCTATAGATTTCTCAACAAAAATGATTGTATCGATTCGAAAATGATACATTCGATTCAGAATATAATTCTACACATTTTTCACACTGGGTTTGCTGTAAAATTATTCATAGTTCAAAAGATAGAAATTTTCAGGGAGCTGCGACTTACCGAGGATGACAGTTACTAACTCTGTAAATACTTATGCTAATGCAATAAATTTGGTATCAATCTTCCTAAAATTAAATTCTAAACATTTTTCATATATGGTATGTCGGGCGAAAATGTCTGGTTCTCAAAAAAGTATGTGGCGCACTGGATCACTAGACCTTGATCTATAGATTCTCAACAAAAATGATTGTATCGATTCGAAAAGATATCATTCGATTCAGAATAATTCTACACATTTTTCACACTGGGTTTGCTGTAAAATTTCATAGTTCAAAAGATAGAAATTTTCGGGAGCTGAGGATGACAGTTACTAACTTTGTAAATACTTATGCTAATGCAAAATTTGGTATCAATCTTCCTAAAATTAAATTCTAAACATTTTTCATATATGGTAAAATGTCTGGTTCTCTCAAAAAGTATGTGGCGCACTGGATCACTAGACCTTGATCTATAGATTTCTCAAAAAATGATTGTATCGATGAAAATGATACCATTCGATTTAGAATATAATTCTACACATTTTCACAGTGGGTTTGCTGTAAAATTATTCATAGTTCAAAAGATAGAAATTTTCAGGGAGCTGCGACTTACCGAGGATGACAGTTACTAACTCTGTAAATACTTATGCTAATGCAATAAATTTGGTACAATCTTCCTAAAATTAAATTCTAAACATTTTTCATATATGGTATGTCGGGCGAAAATGTCTGGTTCTCTCAAAAAAGTATGTGGCGCACTGGATCACTAGACCTTGATCTATAGATTTCTCAACCAAAAATGATTGTATCGATTCGAAAATGATACCATTCGATTCAGAATATAATTCTACACATTTTCACAGTGGGTTTGCTGTAAAATTATTCATAGTTCAAAAGATAGAAATTTTCAGGGAGCTGCGACTTACCGAGGATGACAGTTACTAACTCTGTAAATACTTATGCTAATGCAATAAATTTGGTATCAATCTTCCTAAAATTAAATTCTAAACATTTTTCATATATGGTATGTCGGGCGAAAATGTCTGGTTCTCTCAAAAAAGTATGTGGCGCACTGGATCACTAGACCTTGATCTATAGATTTCTCAACCAAAAATGATTGTATCGATTCGAAAATGATACATTCGATTCAGAATATAATTCTACACATTTTTCACAGTGGTTTGCTGTAAAATTATTCATAGTTCAAAAGATAGAAATTTCCGGAGCTGCGACTTACCAAGGATGACAATTACTAACTCTGTAAATACTTATGCTAATACAACAAATTTGGTACCAATCTTCCTAAAATTAAATTCTAAACATTTTTCATATATGGTTTGTCGGGCGAAAATATCTGCTTCTCTCAAAAAAGTATGTGGCGCACTGCTCACTCGACCTTGATCTATAGATTTCTCAACCAAAAATGATTGTATCGATTCGAAAATGATACCATTCGATTCAGAATATAATTCTACACATTTTTACTGGGTTTGCTGTAAAATTATTTCGTTTAAAAAGATAGAAATTTTCAGGGAGCGGCGACTTACGAGGATGACAATTATAACTCTGTAAATACTTATGCTAATACAACAAATTTTGGTACAATCTTCCTAAAATTAAATTCTAAACATTTTTCATATATGGTTTGTCGGGCGAAAATATCTGCTTCTCTCAAAAAAGTATGTGCGCACTGGCTCACTCGACCTTGATCTATAGATTTCTCAACCAAAAATGATTGTATCGATTCGAAAATGATACCATTCGATTCAGAATATAATTCTACACATTTTCACAGGGTTTGCTGTAAAAATTATTCATAGTTCAAAAGATAGAAATTTCCGGGAGCTGAGACTCACCGAGGATGACAATTACTAACTCTGTAAATAATTATGCTAATACAACAAATTTGGTACCAATCTTCCTAAAATTAAATTCTAAACATTTTTCATATATGGTTTGTCGGGCGAAAATATCTGCTTCTCTCAAAAAAGTATGTGGCGCACTGGCTCACTCGACCTTGATCTATAGATTTCTCAACCAAAAATGATTGTATCGATTCGAAAATGATACCATTCGATTCAGAATATAATTCTACACATTTTTCACAGTGGGTTTGCTGTAAAATTATTCATAGTTCAAAAGATAGAAATTTTCAGCGACTTACAGATGACAATTACTAACTCTGTAAATACTTATGCTAATACAACAAATTTGGTACAATCTTCCTAAAATTAAATTCTAAACATTTTTCATATATGGTTTGTCGGGCGAAAATATCTGCTTCTCTCAAAAAAGTATGTGCGCACTGGATCACTCGACCTTGATCTATAGATTTCTCAACCAAAAATGATTGTATCGATTCGAAAATGATACCATTCGATTCAGAATATAATTCTACACATTTTTCACACTGGTTTGCTGTAAAATTATTCTTAGTTCAAAAGATAGAAATTTTCGGGAGCTGCGACTTACCGAGGATGACAATTACTAACTCTGTAAATACTTATGCTAATGCAACAATTTGGTACCAATCTTCCTAAAATTAAATTCTAAACATTTTTCATATATGGTTTGTCGGCGAAAATATCTGCTTCTCTCAAAAAAGTATGTGGCGCACTGGCTCACTCGACCTTGATCTATAGATTTCTCAACCAAAAATGATTGTATCGATTCGAAAATGATACCATTCGATTCAGAATATAATTCTACACATTTTTCACACTGGGTTTGCTGTAAAATTATTCATAGTTCAAAAGATAGAAATTTTCCGGAGCTGCGACTCACCGAGGATGACAATTACTAACTCTGTAAATACTTATGCTAATGCAACAAATTTGGTACCAATCTTCCTAAATTAAATTCTAAACATTTTTCATATATGGTTGTCGGGCGAAAATATCTGGTTCTCTCAAAAAAGTATGTGGCGCACTGGCTCACTCGACCTTGATCTATAGATTTCTCAACCAAAAATGATTGTATCGATTCGAAAATGATACCATTCGATTCAGAATATAATTCTACACATTTTTCACAGTGGTTTGCTGTAAAATTATTCATAGTTCAAAAGATAGAAATTTTCCCGGAGCTGCGACTCACCAGGATGACAATTACTAACTCTGTAAATACTTATGCTAATACAACAAATTTGGTACCAATCTTCCTAAAATTAAATTCTAAACATTTTTCATATATGGTTTGTCGGGCGAAAATATCTGCTTCTCTCAAAAAAGTATGTGGCGCACTGGCTCACTCGACCTTGATCTATAGATTTCTCAACCAAAAATGATTGTATCGATTCGAAAATGATACCATTCGATTCAGAATATAATTCTACACATTTTTCACACTGGTTTGCTGTAAAATTATTCATAGTTCAAAAGATAGAAATTTTCGGGAGCTGCGACTTACCGAGGATGACAATTACTAACTCTGTAAATACTTATGCTAATACAACAATTGGTACCAATCTTCCTAAAATTAAATTCTAAACATTTTTCATATATGGTTTGTCGGGCGAAAATATCTGCTTCTCTCAAAAAAGTATGTGCGCACTGGCTCACTCGACCTTGATCTATAGATTTCTCAACCAAAAATGATTGTATCGATTCGAAAATGATACCATTCGATTCAGAATATAATTCTACACATTTTTCACAGTAGGTTTGCTGTAAAATTATTCATAGTTCAAAAGATAGAAAATTTCCCGGAGCTGCGACTCACCAAGGATGACAATTACTAACTCTGTAAATAATTATGCTAATACAACAAATTTGGTACCAATCTTCCTAAAATTAAATTCTAAACATTTTTCATATATGGTTGTCGGGCGAAAATATCTGCTTCTCTCAAAAAAGTATGTGGCGCACTGGCTCACTCGACCTTGATCTATAGATTTCTCAACCAAAAATGATTGTATCGATTCGAAAATGATCCATTCGATTCAGAATATAATTCTACACATTTTTCACACTGGGTTTGCTGTAAAATTATTCATAGTTCAAAAGATAGAAATTTTCCGACTCACGAGGATGACAATTACTAACTCTGTAAATACTTATGCTAATACAACAAATTTGGTACCAATCTTCCTAAAATTAAATTCTAAACATTTTTCATATATGGTTTGTCGGGCGAAAATATCTGCTTCTCTCAAAAAAGTATGTGCGCACTGGCTCACTCGACCTTGATCTATAGATTTCTCAACCAAAAATGATTGTATCGATTCGAAAATGATACCATTCGATTCAGAATATAATTCTACACATTTTTCACACTGGGTTTGCTGTAAAATTATCTTAGTTCAAAAGATAGAAATTTTCGGGGAGGCGCTTCACGAGGATGACAATTACTAACTCTGTAAATACTTATGCTAATACAACAATTTGGTACCAATCTTCCTAAAATTAAATTCTAAACATTTTTCATATATGGTTTGTCGGGCGAAAATATCTGCTTCTCTCAAAAAAGTATGTGGCGCACTGGCTCACTCGACCTTGATCTATAGATTTCTCAACCAAAAATGATTGTATCGATTCGAAAATGATACCATTCGATTCAGAATATAATTCTACACATTTTTCACAGTAGGTTTGCTGTAAAATTATTCATAGTTCAAAAGATAGAAATTTCCCGGAGCTGCGACTCACCAAGGATGACAATTACTAACTCTGTAAATAATTATGCTAATACAACAAATTTGGTACCAATCTTCCTAAAATTAAATTCTAAACATTTTTCATATATGGTTTGTCGGGCGAAAATATCTGCTTCTCTCAAAAAAGTATGTGGCGCACTGGCTCACTCGACCTTGATCTATAGATTTCTCAACCAAAAATGATTGTATCGATTCGAAAATGATACCATTCGATTCAGAATATAATTCTACACATTTTTCACAGTGGTTTGCTGTAAAATTATTCATAGTTCAAAAGATAGAAAATTTCCCGGAGCTGAGACTCACCAAGGATGACAATTACTAACTCTGTAAATAATTATGCTAATACAACAAATTTGGTACCAATCTTCCTAAAATTAAATTCTAAACATTTTTCATATATGGTTTTGTCGGGCGAAAATATCTGCTTCTCTCAAAAAATATGTGGCGCACTGGCTCACTCGACCTTGATCTATAGATTTCTCAACCAAAAATGATTGTATCGATTCGAAAATGATACCATTCGATTCAGAATATAATTCTACACATTTTTCACACTGGGTTTGCTGTAAAATATTTCGTTCAAAAGATAGAAAATTTTCGGGCTGCGACTCACCAGGATGACAATTACTAACTCTGTAAATACTTATGCTAATACAACAAATTTGGTACCAATCTTCCTAAAATTAAATTCTAAACATTTTTCATATATGGTTTGTCGGGCGAAAATATCTGCTTCTCTCAAAAAAGTATGTAGCGCACTGGTCACTCGACCTTGATCTATAGATTTCTCAACCAAAAATGATTGTATCGATTCGAAAATGATACCATTCGATTCAGAATATAATTCTACACATTTTTCACAGTAGGTTTGCTGTAAATTATTCATAGTTCAAAAGATAGAAAATTTCCCGGAGCTGAGACTCACCAAGGATGACAATTACTAACTCTGTAAATATTATGCTAATACAACAAATTTGGTACCAATCTTCCTAAAATTAAATTCTAAACATTTTTCATATATGGTTTGTCGGGCGAAAATATCTGCTTCTCTCAAAAAAGTATGTGGCGCACTGGCTCACTCGACCTTGATCTATAGATTTCTCAACCAAAAATGATTGTATCGATTCGAAATGATACCATTCGATTCAGAATATAATTCTACACATTTTTCACAGTAGGTTTGCTGTAAAATTATCTTAGTTAAAAAGATAGAAAATTTTCCGGAGCTGAGACTCACCAAGGATGACAATTACTAACTCTGTAAATAATTATGCTAATACAACAAATTTGGTACCAATCTTCCTAAAATTAAATTCTAAACATTTTTCATATATGGTTTTGTCGGGCGAAAATATCTGCTTCTCTCAAAAAAGTATGTGCGCACTGGCTCACTCGACCTTGATCTATAGATTTCTCAACCAAAAATGATTGTATCGATTCGAAAATGATACCATTCGATTCAGAATATAATTCTACACATTTTTAGGTTTGCTGTAAAATTATTCTAGTTCAAAAGATAGAAATTTTCCGGAGCTGCCTCACAAGGATGACAATACTAACTCTGTAAATAATTATGCTAATACAACAATTTGGTACCAATCTTCCTAAAATTAAATTCTAAACATTTTTCATATATGGTTTTGTCGGGCGAAAATATCTGCTTCTCTCAAAAAGTATGTGGCGCACTGGCTCACTCGACCTTGATCTATAGATTTCTCAACCAAAAATGATTGTATCGATTCGAAAATGATACCATTCGATTCAGAATAATTCTACACATTTTTCACAGTAGGGTTTGCTGTAAAATTATTGTTCAAAAGATAGAAAATTTCCCGGAGCTGAGACTCACCAGGATGACAATTACTAACTCTGTAAATACTTATGCTAATACAACAAATTTGGTACCAATCTCCTAAAATTAAATTCTAAACATTTTTCATATATGGTTTTCGGGCGAAAATATCTGCTTCTCTCAAAAAAGTATGTGGCGCACTGGCTCACTCGACCTTGATCTATAGATTTCTCAACCAAAAATGATTGTATCGATTCGAAAATGATACCATTCGATTCAGAATATAATTCTACACATTTTTCACACTGGTTTGCTGTAAAATATGCTTCGTTAAAAGATAGAAATTTTCGGGTGCGGACTCACGAGGATGACAATTATAACTCTGTAAATACTTATGCTAATAACAAATTTGGTACCAATCTTCCTAAAATTAAATTCTAAACATTTTTCATATATGGTTTGTCGGGCGAAAATATCTGCTTCTCTCAAAAAAGTATGTAGCGCACTGGCTCACTCGACCTTGATCTATAGATTTCTCAACCAAAAATGATTGTATCGATTCGAAAATGATACCATTCGATTCAGAATATAATTCTACACATTTTTCACAGTAGGTTTACTGTAAAATTATCATAGTTCAAAAGATAGAAATTTCCCGGAGCTGAGACTCACCGGGACAATTACTAACTCTGTAAATAATTATGCTAATACAACAAATTTGGTACCAATCTTCCTAAAATTAAATTCTAAACATTTTTCATATATGGTTTGTCGGGCGAAAATATCTGCTTCTCTCAAAAAAGTATGTGGCGCACTGGCTCACTCGACCTTGATCTATAGATTTCTCAACCAAAAATGATTGTATCGATTCGAAAATGATACCATTCGATTCAGAATATAATTCTACACATTTTTCACAGTAGTTTGCTGTAAAATTATTCAAGTTCAAAAAGATAGAAAATTTCCCGGAGCTGAGACTCACCAAGGATGACAATTACTAACTCTGTAAATAATTATGCTAATACAACAAATTTGGTACCAATCTTCCTAAAATTAAATTCTAACATTTTTCATATATGGTTTGTCGGGCGAAAATATCTGCTTCTCTCAAAAAAAGTATGTGGCGCACTGGCTCACTCGACCTTGATCTATAGATTTCTCAACCAAAAATGATTGTTCGATTCGAAAATGATACCATTCGATTCAGAATATAATTCTACACATTTTTCACAGGGTTTGCTGTAAAATATTTCGTTAAAAGATAGAAATTTTCCCGGAGCTGAGACTCACCAAGGATGACAATTACTAACTCTGTAAATAATTATGCTAATACAACAAATTGGTACCAATCTTCCTAAAATTAAATTCTAACATTTTTCATATATGGTTTGTCGGGCGAAAATATCTGCTTCTCTCAAAAAAGTATGTAGCGCACTGGCTCACTCGACCTTGATCTATAGATTTCTCAACCAAAATGATTGTATCGATTCGAAAATGATACCATTCGATTCAGAATTATATTCTACACATTTTTCACAGTAGGTTTGCTGTAAAATTATTCATAGTTCAAAAGATAGAAAATTTCCGGGCTGAGACTCACAAGGATGACAATTACTAACTCTGTAAATAATTATGCTAATACAACAAATTTGGTACAATCTTCCTAAAATTAAATTCTAAACATTTTTCATATATGGTTTGTCGGGCGAAAATATCTGCTTCTCTCAAAAAAGTATGTAGCGCACTGGCTCACTCGACCTTGATCTATAGATCTCAACCAAAAATGATTGTATCGATTCGAAAATGATACCATTCGATTCAGAAATATAATTCTACACATTTTTCACAGTAGGTTTACTGTAAAATATCTTTTTAAAAAGATAAAATTCCGGAGCTGAGACTTCAAGGGATCTCAATTATAACTCTGTAAATAATTATGCTAATACAACAAATTTGGTACCAATCTTCCTAAAATTAAATTCTAAACATTTTCATATATGTTTGTCGGGCGAAATATCTGCTTCTCTC
>JACMZG010000956.1:16279-28659 GCA_018340805.1 Microvelia longipes
GTCATATATTTTCGAATCGATACAATCATTTTTGGTTGAGAAATCTATAGATCAAGGTCGAGTGAGCCAGTGCGCACATACTTTTTGAGAGAAAGCAGATATTTTCGCCCGACAAACCATATATGAAAAATGTTTAGAATTTAATTTTAGGAAGATTGGTACAAATTTGTTGTATTAGCATAATTATTTACAGAGTTAGTAATTGTCATCCTTGGTGAGTCTCAGCTCCGGGAAATTTTCTATCTTTTGAACTATGAATAATTTTACAGTAAACCACTGTGAAAAAATGTGTAGAATTATATTCTGAATCGAATGGTATCATTTTCGAATCGATACAATCATTTTTGGTTGAGAAATCTATAGATCAAGGTCGAGTGAGCCAGTGCGCCACATACTTTTTTGAGAGAAGCAGATATTTTCGCCCGACAAACCATATATGAAAAATGTTTAGAATTTAATTTTAGGAAGATTGGTACAAATTTGTTGTATTAGCATAATTATTTACAGAGTTAGTAATTGTCATCCTTGGTGAGTCTCAGCTCCGGGAAATTTTCTATCTTTTGAACTATGAATAATTTTACAGCAAACCTACTGTGAAAAATGTGTAGAATTATATTCTGAATCGAATGGTATCATTTTCGAATCGATACAATCATTTTTGGTTGAGAAATCTATAGATCAAGGTCGAGTGAGCCAGTGCGCCACATACTTTTTTGAGAGAAGCAGATATTTTCGCCCGACAAACCATATATGAAAAATGTTTAGAATTTAATTTTAGGAAGATTGGTACCAAATTTGTTGTATTAGCATAATTATTTACAGAGTTAGTAATTGTCATCCTGGTGAGTCTCAGCTCCGGGAAATTTTCTATCTTTTGAACTATGAATAATTTTACAGCAAACCTACTGTGAAAAATGTGTAGAATTATATTCTGAATCGAATGGTATCATTTTCGAATCGATACAATCATTTTTGGTTGAGAAATCTATAGATCAAGGTCGAGTGAGCCAGTGCGCCACATACTTTTTTGAGAGAAGCAGATATTTTCGCCCGACAAACCATATATGAAAAATGTTTAGAATTTAATTTTAGGAAGATTGGTACAAATTTGTTGTATTAGCATAATTATTTACAGAGTTAGTAATTGTCATCCTTGGTGAGTCGCAGCTCCGGGAAAATTTTCTATCTTTTGAACTATGAATAATTTTACAGCAAACCTACTGTGAAAAATGTGTAGAATTATATTCTGAATCGAATGGTATCATTTTCGAATCGATACAATCATTTTTGGTTGAGAAATCTATAGATCAAGGTCGAGTGAGCCAGTGCGCACATACTTTTTTGAGAGAAGCAGATATTTTCGCCCGACAACCATATATGAAAAATGTTTAGAATTTAATTTTAGGAAGATTGTAAAATTTGTTGTATTAGCATAAGTATTTACAGAGTTAGTAATTGTCATCCTCGGTGAGTCTCAGCTCCGGAAATTTTTATCTTTTGAACTATGATAATTTTACAGAAAACCACTGTGAAAAATGTGTAGAATTATATTCTGAATCGAATGGTATCATTTTCGAATCGATACAATCATTTTTGGTTGAGAAATCTATAGATCAAGGTCGAGTGAGCCAGTGCGCCACATACTTTTTTGAGAGAAGCAGATATTTTCGCCCGACAAACCATATATGAAAAATGTTTAGAATTTAATTTTAGGAAGATTGGTACCAAATTTGTTGTATTAGCATAATTATTTACAGAGTTAGTAATTGTCATCCTTGGTGAGTCTCAGCTCCGGGAAATTTCTATCTTTTGAACTATGAATAATTTTACAGCAAACCTACTGTGAAAAATGTGTAGAATTATATTCTGAATCGAATGGTATCATTTCGAATCGATACAATCATTTTTGGTTGAGAAATCTATAGATCAAGGTCGAGTGAGCCAGTGCGCACATACTTTTTTGAGAGAAGCAGATATTTTCGCCCGACAAACCATATATGAAAAATGTTTAGAATTTAATTTTAGGAAGATTGGTACAAATTTTTGTATTAGCATAAGTATTTACAGAGTTAGTAATTGTCATCCTCGGTGAGTCTCAGCTCCGGAAAATTTCTATCTTTTGAAAATGAATAATTTTACAGTAAACCAGTGTGAAAAATGTGTAGAATTATATTCTGAATCGAATGGTATCATTTTCGAATCGATACAATCATTTTTGGTTGAGAAATCTATAGATCAAGGTCGAGTGAGCCAGTGCGCACATACTTTTTTGAGAGAAGCAGATATTTTCGCCCGACAAACCATATATGAAAAATGTTTAGAATTTAATTTTAGGAAGATTGGTACCAAATTTGTTGTATTAGCATAATTATTTACAGAGTTAGTAATTGTCATCCTTGGTGAGTCTCAGCTCCGGAAATTTCTATCTTTTGAACTAAATAATTTTACAGCAAACCTACTGTGAAAAATGTGTAGAATTATATTCTGAATCGAATGGTATCATTTTCGAATCGATACAATCATTTTTGGTGAGAAATCTATAGATCAAGGTCGAGTGAGCCAGTGCGCCACATACTTTTTTGAGAGAAGCAGATATTTTCGCCCGACAAACCATATATGAAAAAATGTTTAGAATTTAATTTTAGGAAGATTGGTACCAAATTTGTTGTATTAGCATAATTATTTACAGAGTTAGTAATTGTCATCCTTGTGAGTCTCAGCTCCGGAAATTTCTATCTTTTGAACTATGAATAATTTTACAGCAAACCACTGTGAAAAATGTGTAGAATTATATTCTGAATCGAATGGTATCATTTTCGAATCGATACAATCATTTTTGGTTGAGAAATCTATAGATCAAGGTCGAGTGAGCCAGTGCGCACATACTTTTTTGAGAGAAGCAGATATTTTCGCCCGACAAACCATATATGAAAAATGTTTAGAATTTAATTTTAGGAAGATTGGTACCAAATTTGTTGTATTAGCATAATTATTTACAGAGTTAGTAATTGTCATCCTTGGTGAGTCTCAGCTCCGGGAAAATTTTCTATCTTTTGAACTATGAATAATTTTACAGCAAACCTACTGTGAAAAATGTGTAGAATTATATTCTGAATCGAATGGTATCATTTTCGAATCGATACAATCATTTTTGGTTGAGAAATCTATAGATCAAGGTCGAGTGAGCCAGTGCGCACATACTTTTTTGAGAGAAGCAGATATTTTCGCCCGACAAACCATATATGAAAAATGTTTAGAATTTAATTTTAGGAAGATT
The DNA here is from genome assembly GCA_018340805.1 of Microvelia longipes. Taxonomy (NCBI): domain Eukaryota; kingdom Metazoa; phylum Arthropoda; class Insecta; order Hemiptera; family Veliidae; genus Microvelia; species Microvelia longipes. The sequence goes on from JACMZG010000956.1 coordinate 19,557, forward strand.
GGTACCAAATTTGTTGTATTAGCATAATTATTTACAGAGTTAGTAATTGTCATCCTTGGTGAGTCTCAGCTCCGGGAAATTTTCTATCTTTTGAACTATGAATAATTTTACAGTAAACCACTGTGAAAAATGTGTAGAATTATATTCTGAATCGAATGGTATCATTTTCGAATCGATACAATCATTTTTGGTTGAGAAATCTATAGATCAAGGTCGAGTGAGCCAGTGCGCACATACTTTTTTGAGAGAAGCAGATATTTTCGCCCGACAAACCATATATGAAAAATGTTTAGAATTTAATTTTAGGAAGATTGGTACCAAATTTGTTGTATTAGCATAATTATTTACAGAGTTAGTAATTGTCATCCTTGGTGAGTCTCAGCTCCGAAAATTTTCTATCTTTTGAACTATGATAATTTTACAGTAAACCTACTGTGAAAAATGTGTAGAATTATATTCTGAATCGAATGGTATCATTTTCGAATCGATACAATCATTTTTGGTTGAGAAATCTATAGATCAAGGTCGAGTGAGCCAGTGCGCACATACTTTTTTGAGAGAAGCAGATATTTTCGCCCGACAAACCATATATGAAAAATGTTTAGAATTTAATTTTAGGAAGATTGGTACCAATTTGTTGTATTAGCATAAGTATTTACAGAGTTAGTAATTGTCATCCTCGGTGAGTCTCAGCTCCGGGAAATTTTCTATCTTTTGAACTATGAATAATTTTACAGCAAACCCTGTGAAAAATGTGTAGAATTATATTCTGAATCGAATGGTATCATTTTCGAATCGATACAATCATTTTTGGTTGAGAAATCTATAGATCAAGGTCGAGTGAGCCAGTGCGCTACATACTTTTTTGAGAGAAGCAGATATTTTCGCCCGACAAACCATATATGAAAAATGTTTAGAATTTAATTTTAGGAAGATTGGTACCAAATTTGTTGTATTAGCATAAGTATTTACAGAGTTAGTAATTGTCATCCTCGTGAGTCTCAGCTCCGGAAATTTTCTATCTTTTGAACCATAATTTTACAGCAAACCACTGTGAAAAATGTGTAGAATTATATTCTGAATCGAATGGTATCATTTTCGAATCGATACAATCATTTTTGGTTGAGAAATCTATAGATCAAGGTCGAGTGAGCCAGTGCGCACATACTTTTTTGAGAGAAGCAGATATTTTCGCCCGACAAACCATATATGAAAAATGTTTAGAATTTAATTTTAGGAAGATTGGTACCAAATTTGTTGTATTAGCATAATTATTTACAGAGTTAGTAATTGTCATCCTTGGTGAGTCTCAGCTCCGAAAATTTTCTATCTTTTGAAATATGAATAATTTTACAGCAAACCTACTGTGAAAAATGTGTAGAATTATATTCTGAATCGAATGGTATCATTTTCGAATCGATACAATCATTTTTGGTTGAGAAATCTATAGATCAAGGTCGAGTGAGCCAGTGCGCACATACTTTTTTGAGAGAAGCAGATTTTCGCCCGACAAACCATATATGAAAAATGTTTAGAATTTAATTTTAGGAAGATTGGTACAAATTTTTGTATTAGCATAATTATTTACAGAGTTAGTAATTGTCATCCTCGGTGAGTCTCAGCTCCGAAATTTCTATCTTTTGAACTAGCATAATTTTACAGTAAACCACTGTGAAAAATGTGTAGAATTTATTCTGAATCGAATGGTATCATTTTCGAATCGATACAATCATTTTTGGTTGAGAAATCTATAGATCAAGGTCGAGTGAGCCAGTGCGCCACATACTTTTTTGAGAGAAGCAGATATTTTCGCCCGACAAACCATATATGAAAAATGTTTAGAATTTAATTTTAGGAAGATTGGTACAAATTTGTTGTATTAGCATAAATTATTTACAGAGTTAGTAATTGTCATCCTTGGTGAGTCGCAGCTCCGGAAATTTTCTATCTTTTGAACTATGAATAATTTTACAGCAAACCTACTGTGAAAAATGTGTAGAATTATATTCTGAATCGAATGGTATCATTTTCGAATCGATACAATCATTTTTGGTTGAGAAATCTATAGATCAAGGTCGAGTGAGCCAGTGCGCACATACTTTTTTGAGAGAAGCAGATATTTTCGCCCGACAAACCATATATGAAAAATGTTTAGAATTTAATTTTAGGAAGATTGGTACCAAATTTGTTGTATTAGCATAATTATTTACAGAGTTAGTAATTGTCATCCTTGGTGAGTCTCAGCTCCGGGAAATTTTCTATCTTTTGAACTATGAATAATTTTACAGCAAACCTACTGTGAAAAATGTGTAGAATTATATTCTGAATCGAATGGTATCATTTTCGAATCGATACAATCATTTTGGTTGAGAAATCTATAGATCAAGGTCGAGTGAGCCAGTGCGCACATACTTTTTTGAGAGAAGCAGATATTTTCGCCCGACAAACCATATATGAAAAATGTTTAGAATTTAATTTTAGGAAGATTGGTACAAATTTGTTGTATTAGCATAAGTATTTACAGAGTTAGTAATTGTCATCCTCGTGAGTCTCAGCTCCGGGAAAATTTCTATCTTTTGAACTATGAATAATTTTACAGTAAACCACTGTGAAAATGTGTAGAATTATATTCTGAATCGAATGGTATCATTTTCGAATCGATACAATCATTTTTGGTTGAGAAATCTATAGATCAAGGTCGAGTGAGCCAGTGCGCCACATACTTTTTTGAGAGAAGCAGATATTTTCGCCCGACAAACCATATATGAAAAATGTTTAGAATTTAATTTTAGGAAGATTGGTACAAATTTGTTGTATTAGCATAATTATTTACAGAGTTAGTAATTGTCATCCTTGGTGAGTCTCAGCTCCGGGAAATTTTCTATCTTTTGAACTATGAATAATTTTACAGCAAACCTACTGTGAAAAATGTGTAGAATTATATTCTGAATCGAATGGTATCATTTTCGAATCGATACAATCATTTTTGGTTGAGAAATCTATAGATCAAGGTCGAGTGAGCCAGTGCGCACATACTTTTTTGAGAGAGAAGCAGATATTTTCGCCCGACAAACCATATATGAAAAATGTTTAGAATTTAATTTTAGGAAGATTGGTACCAAATTTGTTGTATTAGCATAAGTATTTACAGAGTTAGTAATTGTCATCCTTGGTGAGTCTCAGCTCCGGGAAATTTCTATCTTTGAACTATGGAAATTTTACAGCAAACCTACTGTGAAAAATGTGTAGAATTATATTCTGAATCGAATGGTATCATTTTCGAATCGATACAATCATTTTTGGTTGAGAAATCTATAGATCAAGGTCGAGTGAGCCAGTGCGCACATACTTTTTTGAGAGAAGCAGATATTTTCGCCCGACAAACCATATATGAAAAATGTTTAGAATTTAATTTTAGGAAGATTGGTACCAAATTTGTTGTATTAGCATAATTATTTACAGAGTTAGTAATTGTCATCCTTGGTGAGTCTCAGCTCCGGGAAATTTCTATCTTTTGAACTATGAATAATTTTACAGCAAACCACTGTGAAAAATGTGTAGAATTATATTCTGAATCGAATGGTATCATTTTCGAATCGATACAATCATTTTTGGTTGAGAAATCTATAGATCAAGGTCGAGTGAGCCAGTGCGCTACATACTTTTTTGAGAGAAGCAGATTTTTCGCCCGACAAACCATATATGAAAAATGTTTAGAATTTAATTTTAGGAAGATTGGTACCAAATTTGTTGATTAGCATAAGTATTTACAGAGTTAGTAATTGTCATCCTCGTGAGCGCAGCTCCCGAAAATTTCTATCTTTTAACTAGCATATTTTACAGTAAACCCAGTGTGAAAAATGTGTAGAATTATATTCTGAATCGAATGGTATCATTTTCGAATCGATACAATCATTTTTGGTTGAGAAATCTATAGATCAAGGTCGAGTGAGCCAGTGCGCCACATACTTTTTTGAGAGAAGCAGATATTTTCGCCCGACAAACCATATATGAAAAATGTTTAGAATTTAATTTTAGGAAGATTGGTACCAAATTTGTTGTATTAGCATAAGTATTTACAGAGATTATAAATGTCATCCTCGATGAGCGCCGCACCCGAAAATTTCTATCTTTTGAACTAAGCATATTTTACAGTAAACCCAGTGTGAAAAATGTGTAGAATTATATTCTGAATCGAATGGTATCATTTTCGAATCGATACAATCATTTTTGGTTGAGAAATCTATAGATCAAGGTCGAGTGAGCCAGTGCGCACATACTTTTTTGAGAGAAGCAGATATTTTCGCCCGACAACCATATATGAAAAATGTTTAGAATTTAATTTTAGGAAGATTGGTACCAAATTTGTTGTATTAGCATAAGTATTTACAGAGATAATTGCATCTCGTGAGCGCAGCCCGAAATTTCTATCTTTTGAACAAGCATATTTTACAGCAAACCCAGTGTGAAAAATGTGTAGAATTATATTCTGAATCGAATGGTATCATTTTCGAATCGATACAATCATTTTTGGTTGAGAAATCTATAGATCAAGGTCGAGTGAGCCAGTGCGCCACATACTTTTTTGAGAGAAGCAGATATTTTCGCCCGACAAACCATATATGAAAAATGTTTAGAATTTAATTTTAGGAAGATTGGTACCAAATTTGTTGTATTAGCATAATTATTTACAGAGTTAGTAATTGTCATCCTTGGTGAGTCTCAGCTCCGGGAAATTTTCTATCTTTTGAACTATGAATAATTTTACAGCAAACCTACTGTGAAAAATGTGTAGAATTATATTCTGAATCGAATGGTATCATTTTCGAATCGATACAATCATTTTTGGTTGAGAAATCTATAGATCAAGGTCGAGTGAGCCAGTGCGCACATACTTTTTTGAGAGAAGCAGATATTTTCGCCCGACAAACCATATATGAAAAATGTTTAGAATTTAATTTTAGGAAGATTGGTACCAAATTTGTTGTATTAGCAAGTATTTACAGAGTTAGTAATTGTCATCCTCGTGAGTCGCAGCTCCGAAAATTTCTATCTTTTCATATTTTACAGCAAACCCAGTGTGAAAAATGTGTAGAATTATATTCTGAATCGAATGGTATCATTTTCGAATCGATACAATCATTTTTGGTTGAGAAATCTATAGATCAAGGTCGAGTGAGCCAGTGCGCCACATACTTTTTTGAGAGAAGCAGATATTTTCGCCCGACAAACCATATATGAAAAATGTTTAGAATTTAATTTTAGGAAGATTGGTACCAAATTTGTTGTATTAGCATAAGTATTTACAGAGTTAGTAATTGTCATCCTCGTGAAGCGCCGCACCCGAAAATTTCTATCTTTTGAACTATGCATATTTTTTACAGCAAACCCAGTGTGAAAAATGTGTAGAATTATATTCTGAATCGAATGGTATCATTTTCGAATCGATACAATCATTTTTGGTTGAGAAATCTATAGATCAAGGTCGAGTGAGCCAGTGCGCCACATACTTTTTTGAGAGAAGCAGATATTTTCGCCCGACAACCATATATGAAAAATGTTTAGAATTTAATTTTAGGAAGATTGGTACCAAATTTGTTGTATTAGCATAAGTATTTACAGAGAGTTAGTAATTGTCATCCTTGGTGAGTCTCAGCTCCGGGAAATTTTCTATCTTTTGAACTATGAATAATTTTACAGCAAACCTACTGTGAAAAATGTGTAGAATTATATTCTGAATCGAATGGTATCATTTTCGAATCGATACAATCATTTTTGGTTGAGAAATCTATAGATCAAGGTCGAGTGAGCCAGTGCGCACATACTTTTTGAGAGAAGCAGATATTTTCGCCCGACAAACCATATATGAAAAATGTTTAGAATTTAATTTTAGGAAGATTGGTACCAAATTTGTTGTATTAGCATAAGTATTTACAGAGATAATAATTGCATCCTCGTAAGCGCCGCACCCGAAAAATTTCTATCTTTTAAACAAGCATAATTTTACAGTAAACCCAGTGTGAAAAATGTGTAGAATTATATTCTGAATCGAATGGTATCATTTTCGAATCGATACAATCATTTTTGGTTGAGAAATCTATAGATCAAGGTCGAGTGAGCCAGTGCGCACATACTTTTTTGAGAGAACCAGATATTTTCGCCGACAAACCATATATGAAAAATGTTTAGAATTTAATTTTAGGAAGATTGGTACCAAATTGTTGTATTAGCATAAGTATTTACAGAGTTAATAATTGTCATCCTCGGTGAAGTCGCAGCTCCGAAAATTTCTATCTTTTGAACTAAGCATAATTTTACAGTAAACCCACTGTGAAAAATGTGTAGAATTATATTCTGAATCGAATGGTATCATTTTCGAATCGATACAATCATTTTTGGTTGAGAAATCTATAGATCAAGGTCGAGTGAGCCAGTGCGCCACATACTTTTTTGAGAGAAGCAGATATTTTCGCCCGACAAACCATATATGAAAAATGTTTAGAATTTAATTTTAGGAAGATTGGTACCAAATTTGTTGTATTAGCATAATTATTTACAGAGTTAGTAATTGTCATCCTTGGTGAGTCTCAGCTCCGGGAAATTTCTATCTTTTGAACTATGAATAATTTTACAGCAAACCTACTGTGAAAAATGTGTAGAATTATATTCTGAATCGAATGGTATCATTTTCGAATCGATACAATCATTTTTGGTTGAGAAATCTATAGATCAAGGTCGAGTGAGCCAGTGCGCCACATACTTTTTTGAGAGAAGCAGATATTTTCGCCCGACAAACCATATATGAAAAATGTTTAGAATTTAATTTTAGGAAGATTGGTACCAAATTGTTGTATTAGCAGTATTTACAGAGAGTAATTGTCATCCTCATGAGTCGCACCCGAAAAATTTCTATCTTTTAACGAAGCATATTTATACAGTAAACCCAGTGTGAAAAATGTGTGTAGAATTATATTCTGAATCGAATGGTATCATTTTCGAATCGATACAATCATTTTGGTTGAGAAATCTATAGATCAAGGTCGAGTGAGCCAGTGCGCCACATACTTTTTTGAGAGAAGCAGATATTTTCGCCGACAAACCATATATGAAAAATGTTTAGAATTTAATTTTAGGAAGATTGGTACCAAATTTGTTGTATTAGCATAATTATTTACAGAGTTAGTAATTGTCATCCTTGGTGAGTCTCAGCTCCGGAAATTTTCTATCTTTTGAACTATGAATAATTTTACAGCAAACCTACTGTGAAAAATGTGTAGTATATTCTGAATCGAATGGTATCATTTTCGAATCGATACAATCATTTTTGGTTGAGAAATCTATAGATCAAGGTCGAGTGAGCCAGTGCGCCACATACTTTTTTGAGAGAAGCAGATTTTCGCCCGACAAACCATATATGAAAAAATGTTTAGAATTTAATTTTAGGAAGATTGGTACCAAATTTGTTGTATTAGCATAATTATTTACAGAGTTAGTAATTGTCATCCTCGGTGAGTCTCAGCTCCGGGAAATTTTCTATCTTTTGAACTAGAATATTTTTACAGCAAACCTAGTGTGAAAAATGTGTAGAATTATATTCTGAATCGAATGGTATCATTTTCGAATCGATACAATCATTTTTGGTTGAGAAATCTATAGATCAAGGTCGAGTGAGCCAGTGCGCACATACTTTTTGAGAGAAGCAGATATTTTCGCCCGACAAACCATATATGAAAAATGTTTAGAATTTAATTTTAGGAAGATTGGTACCAAATTGTTGTATTAGCATAAGTATTTACAGAGATAATAATTGACATCCTCGTGAGCGCCGCTCCCGAAAATTTCTATCTTTTGAACGAATAATTTTACAGTAAACCCAGTGTGAAAAATGTGTAGAATTATATTCTGAATCGAATGGTATCATTTTCGAATCGATACAATCATTTTTGGTTGAGAAATCTATAGATCAAGGTCGAGTGAGCCAGTGCGCCACATACTTTTTTGAGAGAAGCAGATATTTTCGCCCGACAAACCATATATGAAAAATGTTTAGAATTTAATTTTAGGAAGATTGGTACCAAATTTGTTGTATTAGCATAAGTATTTACAGATTATAATTGTCATCCTCGTGAGTCCGCACCCGAAAAATTTCTATCTTTTGAACTAAATATTTTACAGTAAACCCAGTGTGAAAAATGTGTAGAATTATATTCTGAATCGAATGGTATCATTTTCGAATCGATACAATCATTTTTGGTTGAGAAATCTATAGATCAAGGTCGAGTGAGCCAGTGCGCCACATTTTTTGAGAGAAGCAGATATTTTCGCCCGACAAACCATATATGAAAAATGTTTAGAATTTAATTTTAGGAAGATTGGTACCAAATTTGTTGTATTAGCATAATTATTTACAGAGTTAGTAATTGTCATCCTTGGTGAGTCTCAGCTCCGGGAAATTTTCTATCTTTTGAACTATGAATAATTTTACAGCAAACCTACTGTGAAAAATGTGTAGAATTATATTCTGAATCGAATGGTATCATTTTCGAATCGATACAATCATTTTTGGTTGAGAAATCTATAGATCAAGGTCGAGTGAGCCAGTGCGCTACATACTTTTTGAGAGAAGCAGATATTTTCGCCGACAAACCATATATGAAAAATGTTTAGAATTTAATTTTAGGAAGATTGGTACCAAATTTGTGTATTAGCATAAGTATTTACAGAGATAATAATTGAATCCTCGATGAAGCGCCAGCTCCCGAAAATTTCTATCTTTTGAACGAAGATATTTTACAGTAAACCAGTGTGAAAAATGTGTAGAATTATATTCTGAATCGAATGTATCATTTTCGAATCGATACAATCATTTTTGGTTGAGAAATCTATAGATCAAGGTCGAGTGAGCCAGTGCGCCACATACTTTTTTGAGAGAAGCAGATATTTTCGCCCGACAAAACATATATGAAAAATGTTTAGAATTTAATTTTAGGAAGATTGGTACCAAATTTGTTGTATTAGCATAAGTATTTACAGAGATTAGTAATTGCATCCTCGGTGAAGCGCCAACTCCGAAAAATTTCTTATCTTTTAACGAAGCATATTT
>JACMZG010000957.1:0-13355 GCA_018340805.1 Microvelia longipes
TAGTAACATTATTCAAAAAGACAGGATAGAACAAAATGTTTACACGTAAATGTTATTATTACCATCACTTCAATCTTTTTTTTCAGTTATTTACCTACACGTAAAATATTTCGTTCAAATTACCATCAATTTCACACATGTCTGTCTCGTAATTTTGATTTTAATAAATAATTTCAAATGATTACAGTATTTTGATTTTAATACAAGTTGTGTAATTTGATTTTGAGTTATGAATAATAATTTTTCATCAAATACCAACTTTTACATTGTTGTCATGTTGATATAGTAAAAAATTGCAATTGAAAAAAAATATTCCCTGACCGGGAGTCGAACCCGGGCCGCCTGGGTGAGAGCCAGGAATCCTAACCGCTAGACCATCAGGGATTGATAATTTTACAAAAGAATCAATGTATAAATTATTTTCAATTTTAGTTGTTTGTTAGTAAACATTTTCAAAGACGGATGACAAATGTTTACGTAAAATGTGTTTTCTTTTTTCAGTTTTACCTACACGTAATTTTCGTTTTCAAAATTACCATCAATTTCACACATGTCTGTCTCGTAATTTTGATTTTATAAATAATTTCAAATGATAAACAGTATTTTGATTTTAATACAAGTTGTGTAATTTGATTTTGAGTTATGAATAATAATTTTTTCATCAAATACCAACTTTTACATTGTTGTCATGTTGATATAGTAAAAAATTGCAATTGAAAAAAAATATTCCCTGACCGGGAGTCGAACCCGGGCCGCCTGGGTGAGAGCCAGGAATCCTAACCGCTAGACCATCAGGGATTGATTTTACAAGAATCAATGTATAAATTATTTTCAATTTTAGTTGTTTGTTTAGTAAACATTTTCAAAGACGGATGACAAATGTTTACGTAAAATGTTTTCTTTTTTCAGTTTTACCTACACGTAATTTTCGTTTTCAAATTACCATCAATTTCACACACATGTCTGTCTCGTAATTTGATTTTATAAATAATTTCAAATGATAAACAGTATTTTGATTTTAATACAAGTTGTGTAATTTGATTTTGAGTTATGAATAATAATTTTTCATCAAATACCAACTTTTACATTGTTGTCATGTTGAATATAGTAAAAAATTGCAATTGAAAAAAAATATTCCCTGACCGGGAGTCGAACCCGGGCCGCCTGGGTGAGAGCCAGGAATCCTAACCGCTAGACCATCAGGGATTGATAATTTTACAAGAATCAATGTATAAATTATTTTCAATTTTAGTTGTTTGTTTAGTAAACATTTTCAAAGACGGATGACAAATGTTTACGTAAAATGTTTTCTTTTTTCAGTTTTACCTACACGTAATTTCGTTTTCAAATTACCATCAATTTCACACATGTCTGTCTCGTAATTTTGATTTAAAAATAATTCAAATGATAAACAGTATTTTGATTTAATACAAGTTGTGTAATTTGATTTTGAGTTATGAATAATAATTTTTCATCAAATACCAACTTTACATTGTTGTCATGTTGATATAGTAAAAAATTGCAATTGAAAAAAAATATTCCCTGACCGGGAGTCGAACCCGGGCCGCCTGGGTGAGAGCCAGGAATCCTAACCGCTAGACCATCAGGGATTGATAATTTTACAAGAATCAATGTATAAATTATTTTCAATTTTAGTTGTTTGTTTAGTAAACATTTTCAAAGACGGATGACAAATGTTTACGTAAAATGTTTTCTTTTTTCAGTTTTACCTACACGTAATTTTCGTTTTCAAATTACCATCAATTTCACACATGTCTGTCTCGTAATTTTGATTTTATAAATAATTTCAAATGATAAACAGTATTTTGATTTTAATACAAGTTGTGTAATTTGATTTTGAGTTATGAATAATAATTTTTCATCAAATACCAACTTTTACATTGTTGTCATGTTGATATAGTAAAAAATTGCAATTGAAAAAAAAATATTCCCTGACCGGGAGTCGAACCCGGGCCGCCTGGGTGAGAGCCAGGAATCCTAACCGCTAGACCATCAGGGATTGATAATTTTACAAGAATCAATGTATAAATTATTTTCAATTTTAGTTGTTTGTTTAGTAAACATTTTCAAAGACGGATGACAAATGTTTACGTAAAATGTTTTCTTTTTTCAGTTTTACCTACACGTAATTTTCGTTTTCAAATTACCATCAATTTCACACATGTCTGTCTCGTAATTTTGATTTTATAAATAATTTCAAATGATAAACAGTATTTGATTTTAATACAAGTTGTGTAATTTGATTTTGAGTTATGAATAATAATTTTTCATCAAATACCAACTTTTACATTGTTGTCATGTTGATATAGTAAAAAAATTGCAATTGAAAAAAAATATTCCCTGACCGGGAGTCGAACCCGGGCCGCCTGGGTGAGAGCCAGGAATCCTAACCGCTAGACCATCAGGGATTGATATTTTACAAGAATCATGTATAAATTATTTTCAATTTTAGTTGTTTGTTTAGTAAACATTTTCAAAGACGGATGACAAATGTTTACGTAAAATGTTTTTTTTTCAGTTTTACCTACACGTAATTTTCGTTTTCAAATTACCATCAATTTCACACATGTCTGTCTCGTAATTTTGATTTATAAATAATTTCAAATGATAAACAGTATTTTGATTTTAATACAAGTTGTGTAATTTGATTTGAGTTATGAATAATATTTTTTCATCAAATACCAACTTTTACATTGTTGTCATGTTGATATAGTAAAAAATTGCAATTGAAAAAAAATATTCCTGACCGGGAGTCGAACCCGGGCCGCCTGGTGAGAGCCAGGAATCCTAACCGCTAGACCATCAGGGATTGATAATTTTACAAGAATCAATGTATAAATTATTTTCAATTTTAGTTGTTTGTTTAGTAAACATTTTCAAAGACGGATGACAAATGTTTACGTAAAATGTTTTCTTTTTTCAGTTTTACCTACACGTAATTTTCGTTTTCAAATTACCATCAATTTCACACATGTCTGTCTCGTAATTTTGATTTTATAAATAATTTCAAATGATAAACAGTATTTGATTTTAATACAAGTTGTGTAATTTGATTTTGAGTTATGAATAATAATTTTTCATCAAATACCAACTTTTACATTGTTGTCATGTTGATATAGTAAAAAATTGCAATTGAAAAAAAATATTCCCTGACCGGGAGTCGAACCCCGGGCCGCCTGGGTGAGAGCCAGGAATCCTAACCGCTAGACCATCAGGGATTGATAATTTTACAAGAATCAATGTATAAATTATTTTCAATTTTAGTTGTTTGTTTAGTAAACATTTTCAAAGACGGATGACAAATGTTTACGTAAAATGTTTTCTTTTTTCAGTTTTACCTACACGTAATTTTCGTTTTCAAATTACCATCAATTTCACACATGTCTGTCTCGTAATTTTGATTTTATAAATAATTTCAAATGATAAACAGTATTTTGATTTTAATACAAGTTGTGTAATTTGATTTTGAGTTATGAATAATAATTTTTCATCAAATACCAACTTTTACATTGTTGTCATGTTGATATAGTAAAAATTGCAATTGAAAAAAAATATTCCCTGACCGGGAGTCGAACCCGGGCCGCCTGGGTGAGAGCCAGGAATCCTAACCGCTAGACCATCAGGGATTGATAATTTTACAAGAATCAATGTATAAATTATTTTCAATTTTAGTTGTTTGTTTAGTAAACATTTTCAAAGACGGATGACAAATGTTTACGTAAAATGTTTTCTTTTTTCAGTTTTACCTACACGTAATTTTCGTTTTCAAATTACCATCAATTTCACACATGTCTGTCTCGTAATTTTGATTTTATAAATAATTTCAAATGATAAACAGTATTTTGATTTTAATACAAGTTGTGTAATTTGATTTTGAGTTATGAATAATAATTTTTCATCAAATACCAACTTTTACATTGTTGTCATGTTGATATAGTAAAAAATTGCAATTGAAAAAAAATATTCCCTGACCGGGAGTCGAACCCGGGCCGCCTGGGTGAGAGCCAGGAATCCTAACCGCTAGACCATCAGGGATTGATAATTTTACAAGAATCAATGTATAAATTATTTTCAATTTTAGTTGTTTGTTTAGTAAACATTTTCAAAGACGGATGACAAATGTTTACGTAAAATGTTTTCTTTTTTCAGTTTTACCTACACGTAATTTTCGTTTTCAAATTACCATCAATTTCACACATGTCTGTCTCGTAATTTTGATTTTATAAATAATTTCAAATGATAAACAGTATTTTGATTTTAATACAAGTTGTGTAATTTGATTTTGAGTTATGAATAATAATTTTTCATCAAATACCAACTTTTACATTGTTGTCATGTTGATATAGTAAAAAATTGCAATTGAAAAAAAATTCCCTGACCGGGAGTCGAACCCGGGCCGCCTGGGTGAGAGCCAGGAATCCTAACCGCTAGACCATCAGGGATTGATAATTTTACAAGAATCAATGTATAAATTATTTTCAATTTTAGTTGTTTGTTTAGTAAACATTTTCAAAGACGGATGACAAATGTTTACGTAAAATGTTTTCTTTTTTCAGTTTTACCTACACGTAATTTTCGTTTTCAAATTACCATCAATTTTCAACATGTCTGTCTCGTAATTTTGATTTTATAAATAATTTCAAATGATAAACAGTATTTTGATTTTAATACAAGTTGTGTAATTTGATTTTGAGTTATGAATAATAATTTTTCATCAAATACCAACTTTTACATTGTTGTCATGTTGATATAGTAAAAAATTGCAATTGAAAAAAAATATTCCCTGACCGGGAGTCGAACCCGGGCCGCCTGGGTGAGAGCCAGGAATCCTAACCGCTAGACCATCAGGGATTGATAATTTTACAAGAATCAATGTATAAATTATTTTCAATTTTAGTTGTTTGTTTAGTAAACATTTTCAAAGACGGATGACAAATGTTTACGTAAAATGTTTTCTTTTTTCAGTTTTACCTACACGTAATTTTCGTTTTCAAATTACCATCAATTTCACACATGTCTGTCTCGTAATTTTGATTTTATAAATAATTTCAAATGATAAACAGTATTTTGATTTTAATACAAGTTGTGTAATTTGATTTTGAGTTATGAATAATAATTTTTCATCAAATACCAACTTTTACATTGTTCATGTTGATATAGTAAAAAATTGCAATTGAAAAAAAATATTCCCTGACCGGGAGTCGAACCCGGGCCGCCTGGGTGAGAGCCAGGAATCCTAACCGCTAGACCATCAGGGATTGATAATTTTACAAGAATCAATGTATAAATTATTTTCAATTTTAGTTGTTTGTTTAGTAAACATTTTCAAAGACGGATGACAAATGTTTACGTAAAATGTTTTCTTTTTTCAGTTTTACCTACACGTAATTTTCGTTTTCAAATTACCATCAATTTCACACATGTCTGTCTCGTAATTTTGATTTTATAAATAATTTCAAATGATAAACAGTATTTTGATTTTAATACAAGTTGTGTAATTTGATTTTGAGTTATGAATAATAATTTTTCATCAAATACCAACTTTTACATTGTTGTCATGTTGATATAGTAAAAAATTGCAATTGAAAAAAAATATCCCTGACCGGGAGTCGAACCCGGGCCGCCTGGGTGAGAGCCAGGAATCCTAACCGCTAGACCATCAGGGATTGATAATTTTACAAGAATCAATGTATAAATTATTTTCAATTTTAGTTGTTTGTTTAGTAAACATTTTCAAAGACGGATGACAAATGTTTACGTAAAATGTTTTCTTTTTTCAGTTTTACCTACACGTAATTTTCGTTTTCAAATTACCATCAATTTCACACATGTCTGTCTCGTAATTTTGATTTTATAAATAATTTCAAATGATAAACAGTATTTTGATTTTAATACAAGTTGTGTAATTTGATTTTGAGTTATGAATAATAATTTTTCATCAAATACCAACTTTTACATTGTTGTCATGTTGATATAGTAAAAATTGCAATTGAAAAAAAATATTCCCTGACCGGGAGTCGAACCCGGGCCGCCTGGGTGAGAGCCAGGAATCCTAACCGCTAGACCATCAGGGATTGATAATTTTACAAGAATCAATGTATAAATTATTTTCAATTTTAGTTGTTTGTTTAGTAAACATTTTCAAAGACGGATGACAAATGTTTACGTAAAATGTTTTCTTTTTTCAGTTTTACCTACACGTAATTTTCGTTTTCAAATTACCATCAATTTCACACATGTCTGTCTCGTAATTTTGATTTTATAAATAATTTCAAATGATAAACAGTATTTTGATTTTAATACAAGTTGTGTAATTTGATTTTGAGTTATGAATAATAATTTTTCATCAAATACCAACTTTTACATTGTTGTCATGTTGATATAGTAAAAAATTGCAATTGAAAAAAAATATTCCCTGACCGGGAGTCGAACCCGGGCCGCCTGGGTGAGAGCCAGGAATCCTAACCGCTAGACCATCAGGGATTGATAATTTTACAAGAATCAATGTATAAATTATTTTCAATTTTAGTTGTTTGTTTAGTAAACATTTTCAAAGACGGATGACAAATGTTTACGTAAAATGTTTTCTTTTTTCAGTTTTACCTACACGTAATTTTCGTTTTCAAATTACCATCAATTTCACACATGTCTGTCTCGTAATTTTGATTTTATAAATATTTCAAATGATAAACAGTATTTTGATTTTAATACAAGTTGTGTAATTTGATTTTGAGTTATGAATAATAATTTTTCATCAAATACCAACTTTTACATTGTTGTCATGTTGATATAGTAAAAAATTGCAATTGAAAAAAATATTCCCTGACCGGGAGTCGAACCCGGGCCGCCTGGGTGAGAGCCAGGAATCCTAACCGCTAGACCATCAGGGATTGATAATTTTACAAGAATCAATGTATAAATTATTTTCAATTTTAGTTGTTTGTTTAGTAAACATTTTCAAAGACGGATGACAAATGTTTACGTAAAATGTTTTCTTTTTTCAGTTTTACCTACACGTAATTTTCGTTTTCAAATTACCATCAATTTCACACATGTCTGTCTCGTAATTTTGATTTTATAAATAATTTTCAAATGATAAACAGTATTTTGATTTTAATACAAGTTGTGTAATTTGATTTTGAGTTATGAATAATAATTTTCATCAAATACCAACTTTTACATTGTTGTCATGTTGATATAGTAAAACAATTGCAAAAAAAATATTCCCTGACCGGGAGTCGAACCCGGGCCGCCTGGGTGAGAGCCAGGAATCCTAACCGCTAGACCATCAGGGATTGATAATTTTACAAGAATCAATGTATAAATTATTTTCAATTTTAGTTGTTTGTTTAGTAAACATTTTCAAAGACGGATGACAAATGTTTACGTAAAATGTTTTCTTTTTTCAGTTTTACCTACACGTAATTTTCGTTTTCAAATTACCATCAATTTCACACATGTCTGTCTCGTAATTTTGATTTATAAATAATTTCAAATGATAAACAGTATTTTGATTTTAATACAAGTTGTGTAATTTGATTTTGAGTTATGAATAATAATTTTCATCAAATACCAACTTTTACATTGTTGTCATGTTGATATAGTAAAAAATTGCAATTGAAAAAAATATTCCCTGACCGGGAGTCGAACCCGGGCCGCCTGGGTGAGAGCCAGGAATCCTAACCGCTAGACCATCAGGGATTGATAATTTACAAGAATCAATGTATAAATTATTTTCAATTTTAGTTGTTTGTTTAGTAAACATTTTCAAAGACGGATGACAAATGTTTACGTAAAATGTTTTCTTTTTTCAGTTTTTACCTACACGTAATTTTCGTTTTCAAATTACCATCAATTTCACACATGTCTGTCTCGTAATTTTGATTTTATAAATAATTTCAAATGATAAACAGTATTTTGATTTTAATACAAGTTGTGTAATTTGATTTTGAGTTATGAATAATAATTTTTCATCAAATACCAACTTTTACATTTGTCATGTTGATATAGTAAAAAATTGCAATTGAAAAAAAATATTCCCTGACCGGGAGTCGAACCCGGGCCGCCTGGGTGAGAGCCAGGAATCCTAACCGCTAGACCATCAGGGATTGATAATTTTACAAGAATCAATGTATAAATTATTTTCAATTTTAGTTGTTTGTTTAGTAAACATTTTCAAAGACGGATGACAAATGTTTACGTAAAATGTTTTCTTTTTTCAGTTTTACCTACACGTAATTTTCGTTTTCAAATTACCATCAATTTCACACATGTCTGTCTCGTAATTTTGATTTTATAAATAATTTCAAATGATAAACAGTATTTTGATTTTAATACAAGTTGTGTAATTTGATTTTGAGTTATGAATAATAATTTTTCATCAAATACCAACTTTTACATTGTTGTCATGTTGATATAGTAAAAATTGCAATTGAAAAAAAATATTCCCTGACCGGGAGTCGAACCCGGGCCGCCTGGGTGAGAGCCAGGAATCCTAACCGCTAGACCATCAGGGATTGATAATTTTACAAGAATCAATGTATAAATTATTTTCAATTTTAGTTGTTTGTTTAGTAAACATTTTCAAAGACGGATGACAAATGTTTACGTAAAATGTTTTCTTTTTTCAGTTTTACCTACACGTAATTTTCGTTTTCAAATTACCATCAATTTCACACATGTCTGTCTCGTAATTTTGATTTTATAAATAATTTCAAATGATAAACAGTATTTTGATTTTAATACAAGTTGTGTAATTTGATTTTGAGTTATGAATAATAATTTTTCATCAAATACCAACTTTTACATTGTTGTCATGTTGATATAGTAAAAAATTGCAATTGAAAAAAAAATATTCCCTGACCGGGAGTCGAACCCGGGCCGCCTGGGTGAGAGCCAGGAATCCTAACCGCTAGACCATCAGGGATTGATAATTTTACAAGAATCATGTATAAATTATTTTCAATTTTAGTTGTTTGTTTAGTAAACATTTTCAAAGACGGATGACAAATGTTTACGTAAAATGTTTTCTTTTTTCAGTTTTACCTACACGTAATTTTCGTTTTCAAATTACCATCAATTTCACACATGTCTGTCTCGTAATTTTGATTTTATAAATAATTTCAAATGATAAACAGTATTTTGATTTTAATACAAGTTGTGTAATTTGATTTTGAGTTATGAATAATAATTTTTCATCAAATACCAACTTTTACATTGTTGTCATGTTGTATAGTAAAAAATTGCAATTGAAAAAAATATTCCTGACCCGCCCCCACACTACGATTGTTTTATCATCTGGCCACTAGGTCACACCCTTACTATTCCGAGCAGGTTCAAGTAAATTTGACAAAAAACGAAAATAACGTGTAGGTACAAAAAAGAAAACCCATTTTCCCGTAAACATTGTCATCCGTCTTGAAACATGTTTACTAAACAACAACTAAAATTGAATAATAATTTAATATACATTGATTTCTTTGAATTATCAAATGCCCTGATGGTCCTATAGAAGCGGTTAGGATTCCTAGCTCATACCCAGGCGGCCCGGTTCGACTCTCCCCGGTCAGGGAATATTTTTTTTCAAATTGCAATTTTTTACTATATCAACATGACAAAAATGTAAAAGTTGGATTGATGAAAAATTATTATATCACTCAAAATCATTACACAATTTGTATTAAAATCAAATACTGTTACATTTGAAATTTATTTATAAATCAAATTACGAACAGCCATTGTGAAATTGATGGTAATTGAAAACGAAAATTACGTGTTTGGTAAAACTGAAAAAGAAAACAATTTACTACATTTGTCATCCCTCTTTGCAAATGTTTAACTTAAACAAACACTAAAATTGGCAATATTAATTGATTCCTTTGAATTATCAATCGCCTGATGTCTAAGCGGTTAGGATTCCTGGCTCTCACCTCAGCGCCCGGGTTTACGACTTCCCGGTTCAGGGAATATTTTTTCAATTGCAATTTTTTACTATATCAACATGACAACAATGTAAAGTTGGTATTTGAATGAAAATTATTATTCAAATCAAATCAAATTATACAACTTGTATTAATCAAAATACTGTTTATATTGGAAATTATTTATAAAAATCAACCAAAATAGACAGACATGGTGAAATTGATGGAATTTGAAAACAGAATTACGGTAGGTAAACGAAAAAAAGAACATTTTATAACATTGTCATCCGTCCTTTGAAATGTTTGACTAACAACAACTAAAATTGAAAATAATTTATACATGATTCTTTGAAAATTCATCAATCCCTGATGGTAGGGTTAGGATTCTGGCTCTCCACCCAGGCGGGCCTCGTGTCGTACCCGTCGGGAATTTTTTTCAATTGCAATTTTTTAAAACTATTATCCAATGACAACAATTAAGTTTTGGGGTATTTTGATGAAAATTTATTATTCATAACTCAAAAATCAAATTACACAACTGTATTAAAATCAAAATAAGCTGTTTATCAATTTGAATTATTTATAGCTAAATTACGAGCCAGACATGTTGAAATGATGGTAATTGAAAACGAAAATTACTGTAGTAAACTGAAAAAGAAAAAACATTTATAAACATTTTTTTGTCATCCGTACCTTTGAAAAATGTTATAACAACAACTAAAATTGAATAATATTTATACATTGATTCTTGTGAAATTATCAATTCCCTGATGGTCTAGCGGTTAGGATTCCTGGCTCATCTACATCACACCAGGCGCCGCGGGGTTCGACTCCGTCGGGAATATTTTTTTCAAATTGAATTTTTATATTCACTGAGCAACAATGTAAAGGTTTGTATTGATGAAGAATTTATTATCATAATCAAAATCAAAATTACACAACTGTTATTAAAATCAAATACTGTTAATCATTTGAAATTATTTATAAAATCAAATTAACGTAGACAAACCTGTGTGAAATTGATGGTATTTGAAAACGAAAATTACTGTAGGTAAAACGAAAAAAGAAAACAATTTACGTGAGACATTGTCATCCGTCTTTGAAAATGTTTACTAAACAAAACTAAAAATTGAAATAATTTTAACATTGATCTTGGTGAAATAATCCCGATGGTCTGCGGTAGGATTTCTGGCTCTCACCAAGGAGGCCCGGGTTCGACTCCCGTCAGGGAATATTTTTTCAATTGCAATTTTTTTTTTAAAATTTAAACTATATCCATGAAACAAATGTAAAAGTTGGTATTTATTGAAAAATTATTATTCATATCAAAATTACCCACTGTATTAAAATCAAAATACTGTTTATCATTTGAATTATTTAAAAATAAATTACGAGACAGACATCGTGTGAATTGGATGGTAATTTTGAAAACGCGAAATTACGGTTGAGGTAAAACCTGAAAAAGAACATTTTACGTAAACATTTGTCATCCGTCCTTTGAAATGTTTACTAACAAACAACTAAATTGAAAATAATTTATACATTGATTCTTGTGAAATATATCCCTGAATGGTCTAGCGGTAGGATTCTGGCTTCTCCCAAGGCGGGCCGGGTGGACTCCCGGTCAGGAAATATTTTTTTTTCAATTGCAAATTTTTT
This sequence comes from Microvelia longipes, assembly GCA_018340805.1. NCBI lineage: Eukaryota > Metazoa > Arthropoda > Insecta > Hemiptera > Veliidae > Microvelia > Microvelia longipes. Next base: position 11,601 of record JACMZG010000957.1, read on the forward strand.
TACTATACAAACCATACAAAATGTAAAGTTGGTAATTTGATGAAAATTATTATTCACTCAAAACCATTACACACTTGTAATATCAAAATCGTTTAATCATCTATTGAAAATTATTAAATCAAATTACGAGACAAGACATGGTGAAATTGATGGTATTGAAAACAATTATGGTAGGTAAAACTGGAAAAAAAGAAAATTTTACGTAACATTTGTCATCGCTTTGAAATGTTTACTAAAAAAAACTAAATTGAAAATAATTTAATACATTGATTCTTGTGAAAATTTATCATCCTGATGGTCTAGCGACGTTAGGATTCTGGCTCTCAACCCAGGCGGCCCCGGGTTTGACTCCGGTCAGGGAATATTTTTTTTTTCAATTGCAATTTTTTACTATATCACATGACAACAAATGTAAAAGTTGGGTATTGATAGAAAATTATTATTCATAACTCAAAAATCAAATTACACAATTGTATTATCAAATATGTTATCATTGAAATTATTTATAAAATCTAAAATTACGGAAGACAGCCATGTGTGAAATTGATGGTAATTTTGAAAAACGTCGCGAAATTACGTGTAGGTAAAACGAAAAAAGAAAAACATTTTAACGTAAACATTTGCACCGCTTTGAAAAAGTTTACTAAACAAACTAAAATGAATAATTTATACATTGATTCTTGTGAAAATTATCATCCCTGATGGTCTAAGCGGTTAGGTTCTGGTCTCACCCAGGCGGCCGGTTCGACTCCCGGTCAGGGAATATTTTTTTCAATTGCAATTTTTTACTAATCAACATGAACAACAATGTAAATTTGTATTTGATGAAAATTATCTAATCAAAATCAAATTACAACAACGTATTAAAATCAAATACTGTTTATCATTTGGATTTTTATAAATCAAAATTACGAACAGATCATGTGTGAATTGATGGTATTTGAGAACCGAAAAATTACGTTGTAGGTAAAATGAAAAAAGAAAACATTTTACGTAAACATTTGTCATCCGTCTTTGAAAATGTTACTAACAAACAACTAAAATTGAAATAATTTATACATGATTCTTGTGAATTATCAATCCTGATGGTCGCGTTAGGAATTCTTTCCTGGTCTACACCCAAGCGTACCGGGTTCGAAGAAACTCCGGTCAGGGAATATTTTTTTTTTTTTTTTTTCAAAATTGGCATTTTTACTATATCACAAGACACATGTAATGTGGTATTTGATGAAAATTATTATCTCAACCAAAATCAAATTACCAACTGATATCAAAATAACTGGTTAATCATAATATTTTATAGATCAATTGAACGAGACAGACATGTTGAAATTGAGTAATTTAAAACGTACGGTAGTAAAACTGAAAAAAGAAAACTTTAAAAGTAACATTTGTATCGTCTTGTTGGAATGTTTATAACAACAACTAAAATTGAAATAATATACATTGATTCGTGATTCATCCCTGATGGTCTACGAGTTAGGATTCCTGGCTCTCACCAGGCCGGGGGGCGGCGAGAGCGGGCCCCGGTTCTGTAATCCTCGGTCAGGAATTTTTTTTCAATGAATTTTTAACTATTCAACATGACACAATGTAATTGTAATTGAGAAAATTAATTATTCAACTCAAAATCAAATTACACAATTGTATTAAATCAAAACGTTATCATTGATAAATTATTATAAAATCCAAATTACCGAGACAGACTGTGTGATTGATGGATTTGAAACGAAATATCGTGTAAGGGGTAAATAC
>JACMZG010000958.1:0-13350 GCA_018340805.1 Microvelia longipes
AAGTTGTCGTGACAACTAAATCCTTATTAATGGAACAAAAAACGCCGAATAATAAGGTCCAAGAATTGTTTCAACAATTAAATTGAATGTGATCAATATTTTTAATCCAAGGCAAATTTACTTAAGCTCTCAAATTGAAAACCTCTAGCAGTAGAAATATTATTTAATCCAACATTATATCGTTTTCTAGATCCTATCTTTACTTAAAGAAGTGGCTAATACAAAATTAAAACGTAAAGACATCATAAAAACTATTGAAAAAAATTGACAATTGATATTTGTTCAACATGTTAAGTCATATTGTTTCGCCAATATAATGTAAGTATTTCATTTATAGATTTATGATAGAATATATATATTTAAAAATATATATATATTATATATTATTTATATTGTTTCTAGATGCTATCTTTACTTAAAGAAGTGACTAATACAAAAAAAAAAACGTAAAGACATCATAATAACTATTGAAAGAAAGAAATTGATAAATTAATATTTGTTTAACATGTTAAGTCATATTGTTACGTCATAATGTTACGTCACGCAACGAAATTACTATTTAAACCCTTTACTATATACTCAATTACACCCAGCATTACTGCATTACATATATATTATTATTGATAATGTAAGTATTCATTTATTGATTTATGATATAAATATTTAATATATATAGAAATTATATTAAAATTAATATACATTAATAGAAATATAAATTGGCCATAAGCGAAAAGGTTAGACACAAGTTTAAAAAAAAAGCATAGTGGAAGAGTCCCGAGATGCTGAAAACTAACAGGTTTTCTGTGATTCGAAATTATTACCGATGCGTATGGTCCAAAAAAGGCGAGAGACTAACCTTGATATCTGTCAACAGACAGAGGATGGCAATGGTTGGAGAAATAGTTGTCGGTGACAACTAAATACCTTATTAATGGAACAAAAAACGCCGAATAATAAGGTCCAAGAATGTTTCAATCAATTAAATTGAATGTGAATCAATATTTTTAATCCAAGGCAAATTTACTTAAGCTCTCAAATTGAAACCTCTAGCAGTAGAAAATTATTTAATCCAACATTTATATCGTTTTCTAGATCCTATCTTTACTTAAAGAAGTGGCTAATACAAATTAAAAACGTAAAGACATCATAAAAACTATTGAAAAAAAATTGACAAATTGATATTTGTTCAACATGTTAAGTCATATTGTTTCGCCAATATAATGTAAGTATTTCATTTATAGATTTATGATGAAAATATAATATTTAAAAATATATATATATTATATATTATTTATATTGTTTTCTAGATGCTATCTTTACTTAAAGAAGTGACTAATACAAAAAAAACGTAAGACATCATAAAAACTATTGAAAGAAAGAAATTGATAAATTAATATTTGTTTAACATGTTAAGTCATATTGTTACGTCATAATGTTACGTCACGCAACGAAATTACTATTTAAACCCTTTACTATATACTCAATTACACCCAGCATTACTGCATTACATATATATTATTATTGATAATGTAAGTATTTCATTTATTGATTTATGATATAATATTTAATATATATAGAAATTATATTAAAATTAATATACATTAATAGAAATATAAATTGGCCCATAAGCGAAAGGTTAGACACAAGTTTTAAAAAAAAAGCATAGTGGAAGAGTCCCGAGATGCTGAAAACTAACAGGTTTTCTGTGATTCGAAATTATTACCGATGCGTATGGTCCAAAAATGGCGAGAGACTAACCTTGATATCTGTCAACAGACAGAGGATGGCAATGGTTGGAGAAATAGTTGTCGGTGACAACTAAATACCTTATTAATGGAACAAAAACGCCGAATAATAAGGTCCAAGAATTGTTTCAATCAATTAAATTGAATGTGAATCAATATTTTTAATCCAAGGCAAATTTACTTAAGCTCTCAAATTGAAACCTCTAGCAGTAGAAAATATTATTTAATCCAACATTTATATCGTTTTCTAGATCCTATCTTTACTTAAAGAAGTGGCTAATACAAAATTAAAACGTAAAGACATCATAAAAACTATTGAAAAAAAATTGACAAATTGATATTTGTTCAACATGTTAAGTCATATTGTTTTCGCCAATATAATGTAAGTATTTCATTTATAGATTTATGATAGAAATATATATTTAAAAATATATATATATTATATATTATTTATATTGTTTTCTAGATGCTATCTTTACTTAAAGAAGTGACTAATACAAAAAAAACGTAAAGACATCATAATAACTATTGAAAGAAAGAAATTGATAAATTAATATTTGTTTAACATGTTAAGTCATATTGTTACGTCATAATGTTACGTCACGCAACGAAATTACTATTTAAACCCTTTACTATATACTCAATTACACCCAGCATTACTGCATTACATATATATTATTATTGATAATGTAAGTATTTCATTTATTGATTTATGATATAAATATTTAATATATATAGAAATTATATTAAAATTAATATACATTAATAGAAATATAAATTGGCCCATAAGCGAAAAGGTTAGACACAAGTTTAAAAAAAAAGCATAGTGGAAGAGTCCCGAGATGCTGAAAACTAACAGGTTTTCTGTGATTCGAAATTATTACCGATGCGTATGGTCCAAAAATGGCGAGAGACTAACCTTGATATCTGTCAACAGACAGAGGATGGCAATGGTTGGAGAAATAGTTGTCGGTGACAACTAAATACCTTATTAATGGAACAAAAACGCCGAATAATAAGGTCCAAGAATTGTTTCAATCAATTAAATTGAATGTGAATCAATATTTTTAATCCAAGGCAAATTTACTTAAGCTCTCAAATTGAAACCTCTAGCAGTAGAAAATATTATTTAATCCAACATTTATATCGTTTTCTAGATCCTATCTTTACTTAAAGAAGTGGCTAATACAAAATTAAAACGTAAAGACATCATAAAACTATTGAAAAAAAAATTGACAAATTGATATTGTTCAACATGTTAAGTCATATTGTTTCGCCAATATAATGTAAGTATTTCATTTATAGATTTATGATAGAAATATATATATTTAAAAATATATATATTATATATTATTTATATTGTTTTCTAGATGCTATCTTTACTTAAAGAAGTGACTAATACAAAAAAAACGTAAAGACATCATAATAACTATTGAAAGAAAGAAATTGATAAATTAATATTTGTTTAACATGTTAAGTCATATTGTTACGTCATAATGTTACGTCACGCAACGAAATTACTATTTAAACCCTTTACTATATACTCAATTACACCCAGCATTACTGCATTACATATATATTATTATTGATAATGTAAGTATTTCATTTATTGATTTATGATATAAATATTTAAATATATAGAAATTATATTAAAATTAATATACATTAATAGAAAATATAATTGGCCCATAAGCGAAAAGGTTAGACACAAGTTTAAAAAAAAAGCATAGTGGAAGAGTCCCGAGATGCTGAAAACTAACAGGTTTTCTGTGATTCGAAATTATTACCGATGCGTATGGTCCAAAAATGGCGAGAGACTAACCTTGATATCTGTCAACAGACAGAGGATGGCAATGGTTGGAGAAATAGTTGTCGGTGACAACTAAATACCTTATTAATGGAACAAAAACGCCGAATAATAAGGTCCAAGAATTGTTTCAATCAATTAAATTGAATGTGAATCAATATTTTTAATCCAAGGCAAATTTACTTAAGCTCTCAAATTGAAACCTCTAGCAGTAGAAAATATTATTTAATCCAACATTTATATCGTTTTCTAGATCCTATCTTTACTTAAAGAAGTGGCTAATACAAAATTAAAACGTAAAGACATCATAAAAACTATTGAAAAAAAATTGACAAATTGATATTTGTTCAACATGTTAAGTCATATTGTTTCGCCAATATAATGTAAGTATTTCATTTATAGATTTATGATAGAAATATATATTTAAAAATATATATAATTATATATTATTTATATTGTTTTCTAGATGCTATCTTTACTTAAAGAAGTGACTAATACAAAAAAAACGTAAAGACATCATAATAACTATTGAAAGAAAGAAATTGATAAATTAATATTTGTTTAACATGTTAAGTCATATTGTTACGTCATAATGTTACGTCACGCAACGAAATTACTATTTAAACCCTTTACTATATACTCAATTACACCCAGCATTACTGCATTACATATATATTATTATTAAATGTAAGTATTTCATTTATTGATTTATGATATAAATATTTAATATATATAGAAATTATATTAAAATTAATATACATTAATAGAAATATAAAATTGGCCCATAAGCGAAAAGGTTAGACACAAGTTTAAAAAAAAAGCATAGTGGAAGAGTCCCGAGATGCTGAAAACTAACAGGTTTTCTGTGATTCGAAATTATTACCGATGCGTATGGTCCAAAAATGGCGAGAGACTAACCTTGATATGTCAACAGACAGAGGATGGCAATGGTTGGAGAAATAGTTGTCGGTGACAACTAAATACCTTATTAATGGAACAAAAACGCCGAATAATAAGGTCCAAGAATTGTTTCAATCAATTAAATTGAATGTGAATCAATATTTTTAATCCAAGGCAAATTTACTTAAGCTCTCAAATTGAAACCTCTAGCAGTAGAAAATATTATTTAATCCAACATTTATATCGTTTTCTAGATCCTATCTTTACTTAAAGAAGTGGCTAATACAAAATTAAAACGTAAAGACATCATAAAAACTATTGAAAAAAAAATTGACAAATTGATATTTGTTCAACATGTTAAGTCATATTGTTTCGCCAATATAATGTAAGTATTTCATTTATAGATTTATGATAGAAATATATATATTTAAAAATATATATATATTATATATTATTTATTGTTTTCTAGATGCTATCTTTACTTAAAGAAGTGACTAATACAAAAAAAACGTAAAGACATAACTATTGAAAGAAAGAAATTGATAAATTAATATTGTTTAACATGTTAAGTCATATTGTTACGTCATAATGTTACGTCACGCAACGAAATTACTATTTAAACCCTTTACTATATACTCAATTACACCCAGCATTACTGCATTACATATATTATTATTGATAATGTAAGTATTTCATTTATTGATTTATGATATAAATATTTAATATATATAGAAATTATATTAAAATTAATATACATTAATAGAAATATAAATTGGCCCATAAGCGAAAAGGTTAGACACAAGTTTAAAAAAAAAGCATAGTGGAAGAGTCCCGAGATGCTGAAAACTAACAGGTTTTCTGTGATTCGAAATTATTACCGATGCGTATGGTCCAAAAATGGCGAGAGACTAACCTTGATATCTGTCAACAGACAGAGGATGGCAATGGTTGGAGAAATAGTTGTCGGTGACAACTAAATACCTTATTAATGGAACAAAAACGCCGAATAATAAGGTCCAAGAATTGTTTCAATCAATTAAATTGAATGTGAATCAATATTTTTAATCCAAGGCAAATTTACTTAAGCTCTCAAATTGAAACCTCTAGCAGTAGAAAATATTATTTAATCCAACATTTATATCGTTTTCTAGATCCTATCTTTACTTAAAGAAGTGGCTAATACAAAATTAAAACGTAAAGCCATCATAAAACTATTGAAAAAAAAATTGACAAATTGATATTATTACCGATGCGTATGGTCCAAAAATGGCGAGAGACTAACCTTGATATCTGTCAACAGACAGAGGATGGCAATGGTTGGAGAAATAGTTGTCGGTGACAAATACCTTATTAATGGAACAAAAACGCCGAATAATAAGGTCCAAGAATTGTTTCAATCAATTAAATTGAATGTGAATCAATATTTTTAATCCAAGGCAAATTTACTTAAGCTCTCAAATTGAAACCTCTAGCAGTAGAAAAATATTATTTAATCCAACATTTATATCGTTTTCTAGATCCTATCTTTACTTAAAGAAGTGGCTAATACAAAATTAAAACGTAAAGACATCATAAAAACTATTGAAAAAAAAATTGACAAATTGATATTTGTTCAACATGTTAAGTCATATTGTTTCGCCAATATAATGTAAGTATTTCATTTATAGATTTATGATAGAAATATATATTTTAAAAATATATATATATATATATTATTTATATTTTTTCTAGATGCTATCTTTACTTAAAGAAGTGACTAAAAAAAAACGTAAAGACATCATAATAACTATTGAAAGAAAGAAATTGATAAATTAATATTTGTTTAACATGTTAAGTCATATTGTTACGTCATAATGTTACGTCACGCAACGAAATTACTATTTAAACCCTTTACTATATACTCAATTACACCCAGCATTACTGCATTACATATATATTATTATTGATAATGTAAGTATTTCATTTATTGATTTATGATATAAATATTTAATATATATAGAAATTATATTAAAATTAATATACATTATAGAAATATAATTGGCCCATAAGCGAAAAGGTTAGACACAAGTTTAAAAAAAAAGCATAGTGGAAGAGTCCCGAGATGCTGAAAACTAACAGGTTTTCTGTGATTCGAAATTATTACCGATGCGTATGGTCCAAAAATGGCGAGAGACTAACCTTGATATCTGTCAACAGACAGAGGATGGCAATGGTTGGAGAAATAGTTGTCGGTGACAACTAAATACCTTATTAATGGAACAAAAACGCCGAATAATAAGGTCCAAGAATTGTTTCAATCAATTAAATTGAATGTGAATCAATATTTTTAATCCAAGGCAAATTTACTTAAGCTCTCAAATTGAAACCTCTAGCAGTAGAAAATATTATTTAATCCAACATTTATATCGTTTTCTAGATCCTATCTTTACTTAAAGAAGTGGCTAATACAAAATTAACGTAAAGCCATCATAAAAACTATTGAAAAAAAAATTGACAAATTGATATTATTACCGATGCGTATGGTCCAAAAATGGCGAGAGACTAACCTTGATATCTGTCAACAGACAGAGGATGGCAATGGTTGGAGAAATAGTTGTCGGTGACAACTAAATACCTTATTAATGGAACAAAAACGCCGAATAATAAGGTCCAAGAATTGTTTCAATCAATTAAATTGAATGTGAATCAATATTTTTAATCCAAGGCAAATTTACTTAAGCTCTCAAATTGAAACCTCTAGCAGTAGAAAATATTATTTAATCCAACATTTATATCGTTTTCTAGATCCTATCTTTACTTAAAGAAGTGGCTAATACAAAATTAAAACGTAAAGACATCATAAAAACTATTGAAAAAAAAATTGACAAATTGATATTTGTTCAACATGTTAAGTCATATTGTTTCGCCAATATAATGTAAGTATTTCATTTATAGATTTATGATAGAAATATATATATTTTAAAAATATATATAATATTATATATTATTTATATTGTTTTCTAGATGCTATCTTTACTTAAAGAAGTGACTACAAAAAAAACGTAGACATCATAATAACTATTGAAAGAAAGAAATTGATAAATTAATATTTGTTTAACATGTTAAGTCATATTGTTACGTCATAATGTTACGTCACGCAACGAAATTACTATTTAAACCCTTTACTATATACTCAATTACACCCAGCATTACTGCATTACATATATATTATTATTGATAATGTAAGTATTTCATTTATTGATTTATGATATAAATATTTAATATATATAGAAATTATATTAAAATTAATATACATTAATAGAAATATAAATTGGCCCATAAGCGAAAAGGTTAGACACAAGTTTAAAAAAAAAGCATAGTGGAAGAGTCCCGAGATGCTGAAAACTAACAGGTTTTCTGTGATTCGAAATTATTACCGATGCGTATGGTCCAAAAATGGCGAGAGACTAACCTTGATATCTGTCAAGACAGAGGATGGCAATGGTTGGAGAAATAGTTGTCGGTGACAACTAAATACCTTATTAATGGAACAAAAACGCCGAATAATAAGGTCCAAGAATTGTTTTCAATTAAATTGAATGTGAATCAATATTTTTAATCCAAGGCAAATTTACTTAAGCTCTCAAATTGAAACCTCTAGCAGTAGAAAATATTATTTAATCCAACATTTATATCGTTTTCTAGATCCTATCTTTACTTAAAGAAGTGGCTAATACAAAATTAAAACGTAAAGCCATCATAAAAACTATTGAAAAAAAAATTGACAAATTGATATTATTACCGATGCGTATGGTCCATGGCGAGAGACTAACCTTGATATCTGTCAACAGACAGAGGATGGCAATGGTTGGAGAAATAGTTGTCGGTGACAACTAAATACCTTATTAATGGAACAAAAACGCCGAATAATAAGGTCCAAGAATTGTTTCAATCAATTAAATTGAATGTGAATCAATATTTTTAATCCAAGGCAAATTTACTTAAGCTTCAAATTGAAACCTCTAGCAGTAGAAATATTATTTAATCCAACATTTATATCGTTTCTAGATCCTATCTTTACTTAAAGAAGTGGCTAATACAAAATTAAAACGTAAAGCCATCATAAAAACTATTGAAAAAAAAATTGAAATTGATATTATTACCGATGCGTATGGTCCAAAAATGGCGAGAGACTAACCTTGATATCTGTCAACAGACAGAGGATGGCAATGGTTGGAGAAATAGTTGTCGGTGACAACTAAATACCTTATTAATGGAACAAAAACGCCGAATAATAAGGTCCAAGAATTGTTTCAATCAATTAAATTGAATGTGAATCAATATTTTTAATCCAAGGCAAATTTACTTAAGCTCTCAAATTGAAACCTCTAGCAGTAGAAAATATTATTTAATCCAACATTTATATCGTTTTCTAGATCCTATCTTTACTTAAAGAAGTGGCTAATACAAAATTAAAACGTAAAACATCATAAAAACTATTGAAAAAAAATTGACAAATTGATATTTGTTCAACATGTTAAGTCATATTGTTTCGCCAATATAATGTAAGTATTTCATTTATAGATTTATGATAGAAATATATATATTTAAAATATATATATATTATATATTATTTATATTGTTTTCTAGATGCTATCTTTACTTAAAGAAGTGACTACAAAAAAAAACGTAGACATCATAATAACTATTGAAAGAAAGAAATTGATAAATTAATATTTGTTTAACATGTTAAGTCATATTGTTACGTCATAATGTTACGTCACGCAACGAAATTACTATTTAAACCCTTTACTATATACTCAATTACACCCAGCATTACTGCATTACATATATTATTATTGATAATGTAAGTATTTCATTTATTGATTTATGATATAAATATTTAATATATATAGAAATTATATTAAAATTAATATACATTAATAGAAATATAAATTGGCCCATAAGCGAAAAGGTTAGACACAAGTTTAAAAAAAAAGCATAGTGGAAGAGTCCCGAGATGCTGAAAACTAACAGGTTTTCTGTGATTCGAAATTATTACCGATGCGTATGGTCCAAAAATGGCGAGAGACTAACCTTGATATCTGTCAACAGACAGAGGATGGCAATGGTTGGAGAAATAGTTGTCGGTGACAACTAAATACCTTATTAATGGAACAAAAACGCCGAATAATAAGGTCCAAGAATTTTTCAATCAATTAAATTGAATGTGAATCAATATTTTTAATCCAAGGCAAATTTACTTAAGCTCTCAAATTGAAACCTCTAGCAGTAGAAAATATTATTTAATCCAACATTTATATCGTTTTCTAGATCCTATCTTTACTTAAAGAAGTGGCTAATACAAAATTAAAACGTAAAGCCATCATAAAAACTATTGAAAAAAAATTGACAAATTGATATTATTACCGATGCGTATGGTCCAAAAATGGCGAGAGACTAACCTTGATATCTGTCAACAGACAGAGGATGGCAATGGTTGGAGAAATAGTTGTCGGTGACAACTAAATACCTTATTAATGGAACAAAAACGCCGAATAATAAGGTCCAAGAATTGTTTCAATCAATTAAATTGAATGTGAATCAATATTTTTAATCCAAGGCAAATTTACTTAAGCTCTCAAATTGAAACCTCTAGCAGTAGAAAATATTATTTAATCCAACATTTATATCGTTTTCTAGATCCTATCTTTACTTAAAGAAGTGGCTAATACAAAATTAAAACGTAAAGACATCATAAAAACTATTGAAAAAAAAATTGACAAATTGATATTTGTTCAACATGTTAAGTCATATTGTTTCGCCAATATAATGTAAGTATTTCATTTATAGATTTATGATAGAAATATATATATTTAAAAATATATATATATTATATATTATTTATATTGTTTTCTAGATGCTATCTTTACTTAAAGAAGTGACTACAAAAAAAAAACGTAGACATCATAATAACTATTGAAAGAAAGAATTGATAAATTAATATTTGTTTAACATGTTAAGTCATATTGTTACGTCATAATGTTACGTCACGCAACGAAATTACTATTTAAACCCTTTACTATATACTCAATTACACCCAGCATTACTGCATTACATATATATTATTATTGATAATGTAAGTATTTCATTTATTGATTTATGATATAAATATTTAATATATATAGAAATTATATTAAAATTAATATACATTAATAGAAATATAAATTGGCCCATAAGCGAAAAGGTTAGACACAAGTTTAAAAAAAAAGCATAGTGGAAGAGTCCCGAGATGCTGAAAACTAACAGGTTTTCTGTGATTCGAAATTATTACCGATGCGTATGGTCCAAAAATGGCGAGAGACTAACCTTGATATCTGTCAACAGACAGAGGATGGCAATGGTTGGAGAAATAGTTGTCGGTGACAACTAAATACCTTATTAATGGAACAAAACGCCGAATAATAAGGTCCAAGAATTGTTTCAATCAATTAAATTGAATGTGAATCAATATTTTTAATCCAAGGCAAATTTACTTAAGCTCTCAAATTGAAACCTCTAGCAGTAGAAAATATTATTTAATCCAACATTTATATCGTTTTCTAGATCCTATCTTTACTTAAAAAGTGGCTAATACAAAATTAAAACGTAAAGCATCATAAAACTATTGAAAAAAAAATTGACAAATTGATATTATTACCGATGCGTATGGTCCAAAAATGGCGAGAGACTAACCTTGATATCTGTCAACAGACAGAGGATGGCAATGGTTGGAAAAATAGTTGTCGGTGACAACTAAATACCTTATTAATGGAACAAAAACGCCGAATAATAAGGTCCAAGAATTGTTTCAATCAATTAAATTGAATGTGAATCAATATTTTTAATCCAAGGCAAATTTACTTAAGCTCTCAAATTGAAACCTCTAGCAGTAGAAAATATTATTTAATCCAACATTTATATCGTTTTCTAGATCCTATCTTTACTTAAAGAAGTGGCTAATACAAAATTAAAACGTAAAGCCATCATAAAAACTATTGAAAAAAAATTGACAAATTGATATTATTACCGATGCGTATGGTCCAAAAATGGCGAGAGACTAACCTTGATATCTGTCAACAGACAGAGGATGGCAATGGTTGGAGAAATAGTTGTCGGTGACAACTAAATACCTTATTAATGGAACAAAAACGCCGAATAATAAGGTCCAAGAATTGTTTCAATCAATTAAATTGAATGTGAATCAATATTTTTAATCCAAGGCAAATTTACTTAAGCTCTCAAATTGAAACCTCTAGCAGTAGAAAATATTATTTAATCCAACATTTATATCGTTTTCTAGATCCTATCTTTACTTAAAGAAGTGGCTAATACAAAATTAAAACGTAAAGACATCATAAAAACTATTGAAAAAAAAATTGACAAATTGATATTTGTTCAACATGTTAAGTCATATTGTTTCGCCAATATAATGTAAGTATTTCATTTATAGATTTATGATAGAAATATATATATTTAAAAATATATATATATTATATATTATTTATATTGTTTTCTAGATGCTATCTTTACTTAAAGAAGTGACTACAAAAAAAACGTAGACATCATAATAACTATTGAAAGAAAGAAATTGATAAATTAATATTTGTTTAACATGTTAAGTCATATTGTTACGTCATAATGTTACGTCACGCAACGAAATTACTATTTAAACCCTTTACTATATACTCAATTACACCCAGCATTACTGCATTACATATATATTATTATTGATAATGTAAGTATTTCATTTATTGATTTATGATATAAATATTTAATATATATAGAAATTATATTAAAATTAATATACATTAATAGAAATATAAATTGGCCCATAAGCGAAAAGGTTAGACACAAGTTTAAAAAAAAAGCATAGTGGAAGAGTCCCGAGATGCTGAAAACTAACAGGTTTTCTGTGATTCGAAATTATTACCGATGCGTATGGTCCAAAAAATGGCGAGAGACTAACCTTGATATCTGTCAACAGACAGAGGATGGCAATGGTTGGAGAAATAGTTGTCGGTGACAACTAAATACCTTATTAATGGAACAAAAACGCCGAATAATAAGGTCCAAGAATTGTTTCAATCAATTAAATTGAATGTGAATCAATATTTTTAATCCAAGGCAAATTTACTTAAGCTCTCAAATTGAAACCTCTAGCAGTAGAAAATATTATTTAATCCAACATTTATATCGTTTTCTAGATCCTATCTTTACTTAAAGAAGTGGCTAATACAAAATTAAAACGTAAAGCCATCATATAAAACTATTGAAAAAAAAATTGACAAATTGATATTATTACCGATGCGTATGGTCCAAAAATGGCGAGAGACTAACCTTGATATCTGTCAACAGACAGAGGATGGCAATGGTTGGAGAAATAGTTGTCGGTGACAACTAAATACCTTATTAATGGAACAAAACGCCGAATAATAAGGTCCAAGAATTGTTTCAATCAATTAAATTGAATGTGAATCAATATTTTTAATCCAAGGCAAATTTACTTAAGCTCTCAAATTGAAACCTCTAGCAGTAGAAAATATTATTTAATCCAACATTTATATCGTTTTCTAGATCCTATCTTTACTTAAAAGAAGTGGCTAATACAAAATTAAAACGTAAAGACATCATAAAAACTATGAAAAAAATTGACAAATTGATATTTGTTAACATGTTAAGTCATATTGTTTCGCCAATATAATGTAAGTTTTTCATTTATAGATTTATGATAGAAATATATATATATTTAAAATATATATATATTATATATTATTTATATTGTTTCTAGATGCTATCTTTACTTAAAGAAGTGACTAATACAAAAAAACGTAAAGACATCATAATAACTATTGAAAGAAAGAAATTGATAAATTATAT
>JACMZG010000959.1:0-13350 GCA_018340805.1 Microvelia longipes
GGGTAATCCTCACCAATCATAAGAAAATACTAACCTGTAAATACTTATCGTAATGTAATAAAATTGGTATCGTTAGACTCAGATTTAAAACTAAACATATTTCATGTATGATGTCCTATAGAAATATGCTTCAATCTAGAAATAATATTAATTATATATTATTAATTATAAATTAGAAAATATATCATTAGAAATAATAATATTTAAAATATCTTTGATACCATTGTAAGCGAATAAAATTCTCCATATTTGTCATATAGTGTTTGCTTTAGAAATATGCGTCCTTTCAAGAGATAATATATAATTATATAATTAATTATACATTATTGTTATAATCAAAATAATAATATTTTTAAAAATGTTTTGTTTACAAAAAGATGCAGAATAAAAAAGTATTTATACATTGCCTAAGGACTACCCTCGAAAAACGATTCCTTCATGGAGAAAAATGAAGAACAGGAGAGTAGTAGATAGTGGCTAACAGAAACAAATGTAACCGAAGTTTTTACCCCCCCCCTAGCAAGAAAACATCAATGTTTTAGAAAATGTTATAATGCTTAATGATGTAATCGATGACGCAATGAAAGAATGTGACGTCAGAATTACATAATTTATTACATAATCAAATGAGAAATTACGTAATAAGAAATAAAATTACGTCATTCTTAGGTTTTCATTACGTAATCGAAAAGAAATTTCATAACAAAGTAAGATTACGTAAAAAGATTTTTCGAATTCAAATTGAACGGTCCGTAAAAATCGGTCCAAAAGGTCAAAATTCAACATTTTGATATTTAAATTTCTCGCTGAAATTTTATCGTACGATTTCGAATTTGGTATCGTCTTCCTAGAAATTAATTCTAAACCATTTTCATAGATATTTCTCGGGCAAAATGTCTGGTTCTTTCAAAAAGTATGTGACGGACGGGAACACTATGCACTGTTTTTAAAAATTTTCAGTCAAAATGATCGTTCGATTCGAAAATGGTACATTCGATTCAGAATAAAATTCTACACAAATTTTTTCACACTGGGTTTGCTGTAAAAATATTCTTGGTTAATAGATAGAAATTTTTTCTGAAAAGGGTACCTCACCAATCATAAGAAAAATACTATCTGTAAATACTTATCGTAATGTAATAAATTTGGTATCGTTAGACTTCAGATTTAAAAACTAAACATATTTCAATGTATGATGTCCTATAGAAATATGCTCAATCTAGAAATAATATAAATTATATATTATTAATTATAAATTAGAAATATAATCATTAGAAAATAATAATATTTATAATCTGATACCATTGTAGCAGAATAAAATTCTCCTATTTGTCACATATAGGGTTTGCTTAAAAATATTTGGGTCTAATCAAAATAGATAATTTTTATGAAAACGGGTACCCTTCACCAATCATAAAAATGAAAATACTAACCTCTGTTAAAGTACCTTATCAGAAAAACATCAATGTTTAGATAAATTTATATGATGTATCGATGAGAATGTGACGTCAATTACATAAAAAGCGTTAACAATATTTCTAATTCGTAATGAATGAAATCATTTACGTAAAAAGATTTTCAAATTCAAATTGGAACGTTCAAATCGGTCCAAAGTCAAATTCAACTTGATATTTAAATTTCTCGCTGAAATATTACGATCGAATTATAATCGATCTTCCTAGAAATATTCTAAACATTTCATATACTTTTCGGGCAAAATGTCTGGTTCTTCAATAAAATATTGACGGACGGAACAATCAGTCAAAAAATGATCGTATCGATTCGAAAATGTTACCATTCGATTCAGAATAAAATTCTACACATTTTCACCTGGGTTTGCTGTAAAAAATTCTTTGGTTAATAAAGATAGAAATTTTCTGAAAAGGGTACCTCACCAATCATAAGAAAAATACTAACTCTGTAAAATACTTATCGTAATGTAATAAATTTGGTATCGTTAGACTCAGATTTAAAAACTAAACATATTTCATGTATGATGTCTATAGAAATATGCTTCAATCTAGAAAAATATATAATTATATATAATTAATTATAATTATTAGAATATAATCATTAGAAATAATAATATTTTAAAAATAATCTTGATACCATTGTATGCAGAATAAATTCTCCATATTTTCATATAGTGTTTGCTTTAGAAATATGCGTCCTTCAAGAGATAATATATAATTATATAATTAATTATACATTATTGTTATAATCAAAAATAAATAATATTTTAAAATGTTTTGTTACCAAAGATGCAGAATAAAAAAGTATTATACATTGCCTAAGGGACTACCCTCGAAAAACGATTCCTTCATGGAGAAAAATGAAGAACAGGAGAGTAGGTAGATAGTGGCTAACAGAAACAAATGTAACCGAAGTTTTTACCCCCCCTAGCAAGAAAACATCAATGTTTTAGAAAATGTTATAATGCTATATGATGTAATCGATGACGCAATAAAGAATGTGACGCCAGAATTACATAATTATTACATAATCAATGAGAAATTACGTAATAAGAAATAAAATTACGTCATTCTTAGGTTTTCATTACGTAATCGAAAGAAATTTCATAACAAAGTAAGATTACGTAAAAAGATTTTTCGAATTCAAATTGGAACGGTCGTAAAAATCGGTCCAAAGGTCAAAATTCAACATTTTGATATTTAAATTTCTCGCTGAAATTTTATCGTACGATTTCGAATTTGGTATCGATCTTCCTAGAAATTAATTCTAAACATTTTCATATATACTTTCTCGGGCAAAAATGTCTGGTTCTTTCAAAAAAGTATGTGGCGGACGGGAACACTATGCACTGTTTTAAAATTTTCAGTCAAAATGATCGTATCGATCGATCGAAAATGGTACCATTCGATTCAGAATAAAATTCTACCATTTTTTCACACTGGGTTTGCTGTAAAAATATTCTTGGTTAATAAGATAGAAATTTTTCTGAAAAGGGTACCTCACCAATCATAAGAAAAATACTAACTCTGTAATACTTATCGTAAGTAATAAATTTGGTATCGTTAGACTCAGATTTAAAAACTAAACATATTTCATGTATGATGTCCTATAGAAATATGCTTCAATCTAGAAATAATATATAATTATATATTATTAATTATAAATTAGAAATATAATCATTAGAAATAATAATATAAAATAATCCATTGTCAAAAAATCTAATGATAAAATGGTACATGCAGAATAAAAATTCTACAATATTTTTCAATGTGTTTGGCAGTAAAAATATCTTGGTTAAGAAGAATAAATATGAAAAATATCACCAATCATAAGAAAATACTAACTTGTAAAATTACATTATCAAATGTAATAAATTTGGTATCGTAGATCTTTTAAAAACATTAACATAATTCATGTATGATTTCTTTAAATGAATTATGCTTCTGGAAATAATTTAAAATATATATTATTAAAATTAGAAATATAACATTGAAATTACTTTTAAAATTCAGTCAAAAATGATCGTATCGATTCGAAAATGGTACCATTCGATTCAGAATAAAATTCTACACATTTTTCACACTGGGTTTGCTGTAAAAATATCTTGGTTAATAAGATAGAAATTTTCTGAAAGGGTACCTCACCAATCATAAGAAAAATACTAACTCTGTAAATACTTATCGTAATGTAATAAATTTGGTATCGTTAGACTCAGATTTAAAAACTAAACATATTTCATGTATGATGTCCTATAGAAATATGCTTCAATCTAGAAATAATATATAATTATATATAATTAATTATAAATTAAAATATAATCATTAGAAATAATAATATTAAAAAATAATCTTGATACCATTGTATGCAGAATAAAATTCTCCATATTTGTCATATAGTGTTTGCTTTAGAAATATGCGTCCTTCAAGAGATAATATATAATTATATAATTAATTATACATTATTGTTATAATCAAAAATAATAATATTTTTAAAAATGTTTTGTTACCAAAAGATGCAGAATAAAAAAGTATTTATACATTGCCTAAAGGACTACCCTCGAAAAACGATTCCTTCATGGAGAAAAATGAAGAACAGGAGAGTAGGTAGATAGTGGCTAACAGAAACAAATGTAACCGAAGTTTTTTACCCCCCCTAGCAAGAAAACATCAATGTTTTAGAAAATGTTATAATGCTATATGATGTAATCGATGACGCAATGAAAGAATGTGACGTCCAGAATTACATAATTATTACATAATCAATGAGAAATTACGTAATAAGAAAAAATTACGTCATTCTTAGGTTTTCATTACGTAATCGAAAAGAAATTTCATAACAAAGTAAGATTACGTAAAAAGATTTTCGAATTCAAATTGGAACGGTCGTAAAATCGGTCCAAAAGGTCAAATTCAACATTTTGATATTTAAATTTCTCGCTGAAATTTTATCGTACGATTTCGAATTTGGTATCGATCTTCCTAGAAATTAATTCTAAACATTTTCATATATACTTCTCGGGCAAAAATGTCTGGTTCTTTCAAAAAAGTATGTGACGGACGGGAACACTATGCACTGTTTTTAAAAATTTTCAGTCAAAAATGATCGTATCGATTCGAAAATGGTACCATTCGATTCAGAATAAAATTCTACACATTTTTCACACTGGGTTTGCTGTAAAAAATTTCTTGGTTAATAAGATAGAAATTTTCTGAAAAGGGTACCTCACCAATCATAAGAAAAATACTAACTCTGTAAATACTTATCGTAATGTAATAAATTTGGTATCGTTAGACTCAGATTTAAAAACTAAACATATTTCATGTATGATGTCCTATAGAAATATGCTTCAATCTAGAAATAATATATAATTATATATTATTAATTATAATTAGAAATATAATCATTAGAAATAATAATATTTAAAATAACTTATAATAAATTGATATTGAAAAATATAATAAGATAGAAATTTTCTTGAAAAATTAAAAATACTTATCGTAATGAAAATTTGGTAAGAATTTGCGGACCAGTCAAAAATGATCGTATCGATTCGAAAATGGTACCATTCGATTCAGAATAAAATTCTACACATTTTTCACACTGGGTTTGCTGTAAAATTCTTGGTTAATAAGATAGAAATTTTCTGAAAAGGGTACCTCACCAATCATAAGAAAAATACTAACTCTGTAAATACTTATCGTAATGTAATAAATTTGGTATCGTTAGACTCAGATTTAAAAACTAAACATATTTCATGTATGATGTCCTATAGAAATATGCTTCAATCTAGAAATAATATATAATTATATATAATTAATTATAAATTAAAATATAATCATTAGAAATAATATTTAAAATAATCTTGATACCATTGTATGCAGAATAAAATTCTCCATATTTTCATATAGTGTTTGCTTTAGAAATATGCGTCTTCAAGAGATAATATATAATTATATAATTAATTATACATTATTGTTATAATCAAAAATAATAATATTTTTAAAAATGTTTTGTTACCAAAAGATGCAGAATAAAAAAGTATTTATACATTGCCTAAAGGACTACCCTCGAAAAACGATTCCTTCATGGAGAAAAATGAAGAACAGGAGAGTAGGTAGATAGTGGCTAACAGAAACAAATGTAACCGAAGTTTTTTACCCCCCCCTAGCAAGAAAACATCAATGTTTTAGAAAATGTTATAATGCTATATGATGTAATCGATGACGCAATGAAAGAATGTGACGTCAGAATTACATAATTATTACATAATCAATGAGAAATTACGTAATAAGAAATAAAATTACGTCATTCTTAGGTTTTCATTACGTAATCGAAAAGAAATTTCATAACAAAGTAAGATTACGTAAAAAGATTTTTCGAATTCAAATTGGAACGGTCGTAAAAATCGGTCCAAAAGGTCAAAATTCAACATTTTGATATTTAAATTTCTCGCTGAAATTTTATCGTACGATTTCGAATTTGGTATCGATCTTCCTAGAAATTAATTCTAAACATTTTCATATATACTTTCTCGGCAAAAATGTCTGGTTCTTTCAAAAAAGTATGTGGCGGACGGGAACACTATGCACTGTTTTTTTAAAATTTTCAGTCAAAAATGATCGTATCGATTCGAAAATGGTACCATTCGATTCAGAATAAAATTCTACACATTTTTCACTGGGTTTGCTGTAAAAATATTCTTGGTTAATAAGATAGAAATTTTCTGAAAAGGGTACCTCACCAATCATAAGAAAAATACTAACTCTGTAAATACTTATCGTAATGTAATAAATTTGGTATCGTTAGACTCAGATTTAAAAACTAAACATATTTCATGTATGATGTCCTATAGAAATATGCTTCAATCTAGAAATAATATATAATTATATATTTAATTATAAATTAGAAATATAATCATTAGAAATAATAATATTTAAAATAATCTTGATACCATTGTATGCAGAATAAAATTCTCCATATTTTCATATAGTGTTTGCTTTAGAAATATGCTCCTTCAAGAGATAATATATAATTATATAATTAATTATACATTATTGTTATAATCAAAAATAATAATATTTTTAAAAATGTTTGTTACCAAAAGATGCAGAATAAAAAAGTATTTATACATTGCCTAAAGGACTACCCTCGAAAAACGATTCCTTCAT
Source organism: Microvelia longipes (assembly GCA_018340805.1). Lineage (NCBI taxonomy): Eukaryota > Metazoa > Arthropoda > Insecta > Hemiptera > Veliidae > Microvelia > Microvelia longipes. Next base: position 6,642 of record JACMZG010000959.1, read on the forward strand.
GGAGAAAAATGAAGAACAGGAGAGTAGGTAGATAGTGGCTAACAGAAACAAATGTAACCGAAGTTTTTTACCCCCCCTAGCAAGAAAACATCAATGTTTTAGAAAATGTTATAATGCTATATGATGTAATCGATGACGCAATGAAAGAATGTGACGTCAGAATTACATAATTATTACATAATCAATGAGAAATTACGTAATAAGAAATAAAATTACGTCATTCTTAGGTTTTCATTACGTAATCGAAAAGAAATTTCATAACAAAGTAAGATTACGTAAAAAGATTTTTCGAATTCAAATTGGAACGGTCGTAAAAATCGGTCCAAAAGGTCAAAATTCAACATTTTGATATTTAAATTTCTCGCTGAAATTTTATCGTACGATTTCGAATTTGGTATCGATCTTCCTAGAAATTAATTCTAAACATTTTATATACTTTCTCGGGCAAAAATGTCTGGTTCTTTCAAAAAAGTATGTGACGGACGGGAACACTATGCACTGTTTTTTAAAATTTCAGTCAAAAATGATCGTATCGATTCGAAAATGGTACCATTCGATTCAGAATAAAATTCTACACATTTTTCACACTGGGTTTGCTGTAAAAATATTCTTGGTTAATAAGATAGAAATTTTCTGAAAAGGGTACCTCACCAATCATAAGAAAAATACTAACTCTGTAAATACTTATCGTAATGTAATAAATTTGGTATCGTTAGACTCAGATTTAAAAACTAAACATATTTCATGTATGATGTCCTATAGAAATATGCTTCAATCTAGAAATAATATATAATTATATATTATTAATTATAAATTAGAAATATAATCATTAGAAATAATAATATTTAAAATAATCTTGATACCATTGTATGCAGAATAAATTCTATATTTTCATATAGTGTTTGCTTTAGAAATATGCGTCCTTCAAGAGATAATATATAATTATATAATTAATTATACATTATTGTTATAATCAAAATAATAATATTTTTAAAAATGTTTTGTTACCAAAAGATGCAGAATAAAAAGTATTTATACATTGCCTAAAGGACTACCCTCGAAAAACGATTCCTTCATGGAGAAAAATGAAGAACGGAGAGTAGGTAGATAGTGGCTAACAGAAACAAATGTAACCGAAGTTTTTTACCCCCCCCCTAGCAAGAAAACATCAATGTTTTAGAAAATGTTATAATGCTATATGATGTAATCGATGACGCAATGAAAGAATGTGACGTCAGAATTACATAATTATTACATAATCAATGAGAATTACGTAATAAGAAATAAAATTACGTCATTCTTAGGTTTTCATTACGTAATCGAAAAGAAATTTCATAACAAAGTAAGATTACGTAAAAAGATTTTTCGAATTCAAATTGGAACGGTCGTAAAAATCGGTCCAAAAGGTCAAAATTCAACATTTTGATATTTAAATTTCTCGCTGAAATTTTATCGTACGATTTCGAATTTGGTATCGATCTTCCTAGAAATTAATTCTAAACATTTTCATATATACTTTCTCGGGCAAAAATGTCTGGTTCTTTCAAAAAGTATGTGGCGGACGGGAACACTATGCACTGTTTTTTAAAACTTTCAGTCAAAAATGATCGTATCGATTCGAAAATGGTACCATTCGATTCAGAATAAAATTCTACACATTTTTCACACTGGGTTTGCTGTAAAAATATTCTTGGTTAATAAGATAGAAATTTTCTGAAAAGGGTACCTCACCAATCATAAGAAAATACTAACTCTGTAAATACTTATCGTAATGTAATAAATTTGGTATCGTTAGACTCAGATTTAAAAACTAAACATATTTCATGTATGATGTCCTATAGAAATATGCTTCAATCTAGAAATAATATATAATTATATATTATTAATTATAAATTAGAAATATAATCATTAGAAATAATAATATTTAAAATAATCTTGATACCATTGTATGCAGAATAAAATTCTCTATTTGTCATATAGTGTTTGCTTTAGAAATATGCGTCCTTCAAGAGATAATATATAATTATATAATTAATTATACATTATTGTTATAATCAAAAATAATAATATTTTTAAAAATGTTTTTTACCAAAAGATGCAGAATAAAAAAGTATTTATACATTGCCTAAAGGACTACCCTCGAAAAACGATTCCTTCATGGAGAAAAATGAAGAACAGGAGAGTAGGTAGATAGTGGCTAACAGAAACAATGTAACCGAAGTTTTTTACCCCCCCCCTAGCAAGAAAACATCAATGTTTTAGAAAATGTTATAATGCTATATGATGTAATCGATGACGCAATGAAAGAATGTGACGTCAGAATTACATAATTATTACATAATCAATGAGAAATTACGTAATAAGAAATAAAATTACGTCATTCTTAGGTTTTCATTACGTAATCGAAAAGAAATTTCATAACAAAGTAAGATTACGTAAAAAGATTTTTCGAATTCAAATTGGAACGGTCGTAAAAATCGGTCCAAAAGGTCAAAATTCAACATTTTGATATTTAAATTTCTCGCTGAAATTTTATCGTACGATTTCGAATTTGGTATCGATCTTCCTAGAAATTAATTCTAACATTTTCATATATACTTTCTCGGGCAAAAATGTCTGGTTCTTTCAAAAAAGTATGTGGCGGACGGGAACACTATGCACTGTTTTTTAAAACTTTCAGTCAAAAATGATCGTATCGATTCGAAAATGGTACCATTCGATTCAGAATAAAATTCTACACATTTTTCACACTGGGTTTGCTGTAAAAATATTTTGGTTAATAAGATAGAAATTTTCTGAAAGGGTACCTCACCAATCATAAGAAAAATACTAACTCTGTAAATACTTATCGTAATGTAATAAATTTGGTATCGTTAGACTCAGATTTAAAAACTAAACATATTTCATGTATGATGTCCTATAGAAATATGCTTCAATCTAGAAATAATATATAATTATATATATTAATTATAAATTAGAAATATAATCATTAGAAATAATAATATTTAAAATAATCTTGATACCATTGTATGCAGAATAAAATTCTCCATATTTTTCATATAGTGTTTGCTTTAGAAATATGCTCCTTCAAGAGATAATATATAATTATATAATTAATTATACATTATTGTTATAATCAAAAATAATAATATTTTTAAAAATGTTTTGTTACCAAAAGATGCAGAATAAAAAAGTATTTATACATTGCCTAAAGGACTACCCTCGAAAAACGATTCCTTCATGGAGAAAAATGAAGAACAGGAGAGTAGGTAGATAGTGGCTAACAGAAACAAATGTAACCGAAGTTTTTTACCCCCCTAGCAAGAAAACATCAATGTTTTAGAAAATGTTATAATGCTATATGATGTAATCGATGACGCAATGAAAGAATGTGACGTCAGAATTACATAATTATTACATAATCAATGAGAAATTACGTAATAAGAAATAAAATGACGTCATTCTTAGGTTTTCATTACGTAATCGAAAAGAAATTTCATAACAAAGTAAGATTACGTAAAAAGATTTTTCGAATTCAAATTGGAACGGTCGTAAAAATCGGTCCAAAAGGTCAAAATTCAACATTTTGATATTTAAATTTCTCGCTGAAATTTTATCGTACGATTTCGAATTTGGTATCGATCTTCCTAGAAATTAATTCTAAACATTTTCATATATACTTTCTCGGGCAAAAATGTCTGGTTCTTTCAAAAAAGTATGTGACGGACGGGAACACTATGCACTGTTTTTTTAAAATTTCAGTCAAAAATGATCGTATCGATTCGAAAATGGTACCATTCGATTCAGAATAAAATTCTACACATTTTTCACACTGGGTTTGCTGTAAAAATATTCTTGGTTAATAAGATAGAAATTTTCTGAAAAGGGTACCTCACCAATCATAAGAAAAATACTAACTCTGTAAATACTTATCGTAATGTAATAAATTTGGTATCGTTAGACTCAGATTTAAAAACTAAACATATTTCATGTATGATGTCCTATAGAAATATGCTTCAATCTAGAAATAATATATAATTATATATATTAATTATAAATTAGAAATATAATCATTAGAAATAATAATATTTAAAATATCTTGATACCATTGTATGCAGAATAAAATTCTCCATATTTTTCATATAGTGTTTGCTTTAGAAATATGCTTCCTTCAAGAGATAATATATAATTATATAATTAATTATACATTATTGTTATAATCAAAAATAATAATATTTTTAAAAATGTTTTGTTACCAAAAGATGCAGAATAAAAAAGTATTTATACATTGCCTAAAGGACTACCCTCGAAAAACGATTCCTTCATGGAGAAAAATGAAGAACAGGAGAGTAGGTAGATAGTGGCTAACAGAAACAAATGTAACCGAAGTTTTTTACCCCCCCCTAGCAAGAAAACATCAATGTTTTAGAAAATGTTATAATGCTATATGATGTAATCGATGACGCAATGAAAGAATGTGACGTCAGAATTACATAATTATTACATAATCAATGAGAAATTACGTAATAAGAAATAAATTACGTCATTCTTAGGTTTTCATTACGTAATCGAAAAGAAATTTCATAACAAAGTAAGATTACGTAAAAAGATTTTTCGAATTCAAATTGGAACGGTCGTAAAAATCGGTCCAAAAGGTCAAAATTCAACATTTTGATATTTAAATTTCTCGCTGAAATTTTATCGTACGATTTCGAATTTGGTATCGATCTTCCTAGAAATTAATTCTAACATTTTCATATATACTTTCTCGGGCAAAAATGTCTGGTTCTTTCAAAAAAGTATGTGACGGACGGGAACACTATGCACTGTTTTTTAAAACTTTCAGTCAAAAATGATCGTATCGATTCGAAAATGGTACCATTCGATTCAGAATAAAATTCTACACATTTTTCACACTGGGTTTTGCTGTAAAAATATTCTTGGTTAATAAGATAGAAATTTTCTGAAAAGGGTACCTCACCAATCATAAGAAAAATACTAACTCTGTAAATACTTATCGTAATGTAATAAATTTGGTATCGTTAGACTCAGATTTAAAAACTAAACATATTTCATGTATGATGTCCTATAGAAATATGCTTCAATCTAGAAATAATATATAATTATATATTATTAATTATAAATTAGAATATAATCATTAGAAATAATAATATTTAAAATAATCTTGATACCATTGTATGCAGAATAAAATTCTCCATATTTGTCATATAGTGTTTGCTTTAGAAATATGCGTCCTTCAAGAGATAATATATAATTATATAATTAATTATACATTATTGTTATAATCAAAAATAATAATATTTTTAAAAATGTTTTGTTACCAAAAGATGCAGAATAAAAAAGTATTTATACATTGCCTAAAGGACTACCCTCGAAAAACGATTCCTTCATGGAGAAAAATGAAGAACAGGAGAGTAGGTAGATAGTGGCTAACAGAAACAAATGTAACCGAAGTTTTTTACCCCCCCCCTAGCAAGAAAACATCAATGTTTTAGAAAATGTTATAATGCTATATGATGTAATCGATGACGCAATGAAAGAATGTGACGTCAGAATTACATAATTATTACATAATCAATGAGAAATTACGTAATAAGAAATAAAATTACGTCATTCTTAGGTTTTCATTACGTAATCGAAAAGAAATTTCATAACAAAGTAAGATTACGTAAAAAGATTTTTCGAATTCAAATTGGAACGGTCGTAAAAATCGGTCCAAAAGGTCAAAATTCAACATTTTGATATTTAAATTTCTCGCTGAAATTTTATCGTACGATTTCGAATTTGGTATCGATCTTCCTAGAAATTAATTCTAAACATTTTCATATATACTTTCTCGGGCAAAAATGTCTGGTTCTTTCAAAAAAGTATGTGCGGACGGGAACACTATGCACTGTTTTTTAAAATTTCAGTCAAAAATGATCGTATCGATTCGAAAATGGTACCATTCGATTCAGAATAAAATTCTACACATTTTTCACACTGGGTTTGCTGTAAAAATATTCTTGGTTAATAAGATAGAAATTTTCTGAAAAGGGTACCTCACCAATCATAAGAAAAATACTAACTCTGTAAATACTTATCGTAATGTAATAAATTTGGTATCGTTAGACTCAGATTTAAAAACTAAACATATTTCATGTATGATGTCCTATAGAAATATGCTTCAATCTAGAAATAATATATAATTATATATTATTAATTATAAATTAGAAATATAATCATTAGAAATAATAATATTTAAAATAATCTTGATACCATTGTATGCAGAATAAAATTCTCCATATTTGTCATATAGTGTTTGCTTTAGAAATATGCGTCCTTCAAGAGATAATATATAATTATATAATTAATTATACATTATTGTTATAATCAAAAATAATAATATTTTTAAAAATGTTTTGTTACCAAAAGATGCAGAATAAAAAAGTATTTATACATTGCCTAAAGGACTACCCTCGAAAAACGATTCCTTCATGGAGAAAAATGAAGAACAGGAGAGTAGGTAGATAGTGGCTAACAGAAACAAATGTAACCGAAGTTTTTTACCCCCCCTAGCAAGAAAACATCAATGTTTTAGAAAATGTTATAATGCTATATGATGTAATCGATGACGCAATGAAAGAATGTGACGTCAGAATTACATAATTATACATAATCAATGAGAAATTACGTAATAAGAAATAAA
>JACMZG010000095.1:0-12565 GCA_018340805.1 Microvelia longipes
TATATCATGAATACAAGAATGAATCAGAATGAATGCAAGAATGAGAATCAGAATGAGAATCAGAATGAGAGGAGCAGTTTACTGGCAATGAGTGTTAGAATGAGAGGAACCGTGAGTATCTAGTAATTCATTGAATACTTACTAATAAATTATTGAAATAGTTATGGTAATTATCTAATTTATAAAATAGTTTCTTACAACTATGTAATTTTTATGAAATTTTATTACATTTTATTAATTAAGAAATTTACTAACAGTCTGTAAAATGTTATAAAAAATTACTAAACTTATGTGTAAATGTATAAAAATTTTATTAGAAGTGATGGAAATAATATAAAAAATTACTAGAAGTCTATACAATATTATAAATATTTACTAGAAGTCTATAGAATATTATAAATATTTACTAGAAGTCTATAGAATATTATAAATATTTACTAGAAGTCAGAATGATTTTCAAATTCAGTCGTAATCACATAGGAAAAATTAATAAAAAATTTACTAGAAGTGATAGAAAGTTTCTAAATATTTACCAGAAGTACAAAAATTTCTAAATATTTACTAGAAGTCACATAAAATTTCTAAATATTTACTAGAAGTCGGATAAAACTTTAAAAATTTACTAGATGTCATGAAATATTTACAATGATTTACTAATATCTAAGTTAATTTTATAGAAATTATATAGATGTTGTTGTAATAATTTGAAAAATGACTAAATATTGTTGAAATTTCATAAAAATTACATAGTTGTTAAGAAACTATTTTATAAATTAGATAATTACCATAACTATTTCAATAATTTATTAGTAAAGTATTCAATGAATTACTAGATACTCACGGTTCCTCTCATTCTAACACTCATTGCCTCAGACTGCTTCTCATTCTGATTCTCATTCTCATTCTTGCACTCATTGATGTATATGATAACTATAGGATTTTACAACATATTATTGAAATAATTTAAAAAGGGGTAGATATTGAAGTAATTATTAAGAAATTTATTATCAGTCGGTAAAATATTATAAATATTTACTAAACGTATTTGAAAATGTATAAAAAATTCTTAAAAGGATGGAAATAATATAAATTTTTATTAGTAGTATGTGAAAATTTATCAAAATTATTAGAAGTCTATACAATATTATAAAAATTACTAAAAAGTTATAGAATATTATAAATATTTACTAGAAGTCATGTAATATTACTTGAAATCTATGAGGTTTTATAGAAATTTGTTTAGATGTTGTTGTAATATTTGATAAATGACTAAGTTTTATAGAAATTATATACATTTTGTTGTAATATTTTGAAAAATGACTATTGTTGAAATTTTTAAAACTTACATAGTTACTATTGAATATTTATAAATTACATAATTACGTCACTATATTAGTAATCTATTAGTAAGTATTAAAATTACTAGATACTCACTATTCTTCTCACTGTTTCTCTCACTGCTCCAGTCATTCTCGCACTCATTCTCCAGCATTGCATCATCGTTCTGATTCTCCGCACTCATTGTCATTCTCAATCTTATTCTCTTATCGGCTCATTATCGCACTCATTGTCATTCTCAATCTTATTCTTTTATCACTCATTTGCACTAACACTCATTCTGGCACTCATTATCCTCTCATTCTCACACTCACTGCTCCTCTCATTTATTGCCCCTCTTATCCATTTATTATATGATGATTTGTATGGTAAATTTGGAGTTTTGTATGGTAATTGTTGAATATAAATAGAGTTATTTATTGTTTTATACATACACACACCAATTCATAATAAAACATATAAATTATAATACATACCAATAAATATAATAAAACATATAAATTCATTAAATACTCACACATTCAATTGATATGTAATAAACATATATTTATCAAATCACATATCAATTAATATGTAATAAATATTATCAAATACACACATTTCAATTAATATGTAATAAAACATAAAAATTTATCAAATACACACACACATAATTAATATGTAAAACCATAAAATTTATCAAATACACACACACACATATCAATTAATATGTAATAAACCATAAAATTTATCAAATACACACACACACATCAATTAATATGTAAAACAATTTATCAAATAAATACACACACATTTCAATTAATATGTAATAAACCATAAAAATTTATCAAATACATACACATATCAATTAATATGTAATAAAAATAATTTATCAAAAATACACACACATTAATTAATATGTAATAAACATAAAAAATTTATCAAATACACACATTTCAATTAATATGTAATAAACCATAAAATTTATCAAATACACACATTCAATTATATGTATAAACATATAAATTTATCAAATACACACATCAATTAATATGTAATAAACCATAAAATTTATCAAATACATACACACACATATCAATTAATATGTAATAAACCATAAAAATTTATCAAATACACACATTTCAATAATATGTAATAAATCATAAAAATTTATCAAATACATACACACACATATCAATTAATATGTAATAAACCATAAAAATTTATCAAATACACACACATCAATTAATATGTAATAAACCATAAAAATTTATCAAATAAATACACACACACATATCAATTAATATGTAATAAACCATAAAAATTTATCAAATACACACATATCAATTAATATGTAATAAACTATATGAATTTATCAAATATATACACATTTCAATAATATGTAATAAATCATAAAAATTTATCAAATACATACACATCAATTAATATGTAATAAACCATAAAAATTTATCAATACACATATCAATTAATATGTAATAAACCATAAAAATTTATCAAATACACACACATATCAATTAATATGTAATAAAACATAAAATTTATCAAATATATACACATTCAATTAATATAATATGTAATAAACCAAAAATTATCAATACACACACATATCAATTAATATGTAATAAATCATTAAAATTTATCAAATACACACACATTATCAATTAATATGTAATAAAACATAAAAAATTATCAAATAAATACACACAAACACATATCAATTAATATGTATAAAACCATAAAATTATCAAATACACACACATTTCAATTAATATGTAATAAACTATATAAATTTATCAAATACACACATATTAATTAATATGTAATAAACCATAAAAATTTATCAAATACACACATATCAATTAATATGTAATAAACCATAAAATTATATCAAATACACATATCAATTAATATGTAATAAACCATAAAAATTTATCAAATATACATCAATTAATATGTAATAAAAATTATCAAATAAATACACACACATTTCAATTAATATGTAATAACCATATAAATTTATCAAATACATACACACACATAATAAACCATAAAAAAATTATCAAATACACACACATTTCAATTAATAATAAAATATAAATTTATCAAATACACACACATATTAATAATATGTAATAAACCATAAAAATTATCAAATACATACACACACAATTAATATGTAATAAAACATAAAAAATATCAAATACACACACATTTCAATTAATATGTAATAAACATAAAAATTTATACACACACATTTCAATTAATATGTAATAAAACATAAAATTTATCAAATATACACACACAATTAATATGTAATAAAACCATAAAAAATTATCAAATACACACACACAATTAATATGTAATAAACCATATAAAATTTATCAAATACATACACACACACAATTAATATGTAATAAACCATAAAAAATTATCAAATACACACACATTCAATTAATATGTAATAAAACATATAAATTTATCAAATACATATACACACATATTAATTAATATGTAATAAACCATAAAAATTTATCAAATACATACACACATTCAATTAATATGTAATATGTAATAAACCATAAAAAATTATCAAATACACACACATTTCAATTAATATGTAATAAAACATAAAAATTTATACATTTCAATTAATATGTAATAAACCATAAAATTTTATCAAATACACACACATATCAATTAATATGTAATAACAATTTATCAAATATATACACATTTCAATTAATATGTAATAAAAATATAAAAATTTATCAAAACACACATATCAATTAATATGTAATAAACTATATGAATTTATCAAATATATACACACATTTCAATTAATATGTAATAAAATATAAAAATTTATCAAATACACACATATCAATTAATATGTAATAAAATATAAAAATTTATCAAATACATACACACATATACATGCTAATAAACATGTAATAAACAATTAAATGCGCCACTGGAATTATCGAGATCAATTCCCTCTACATGCTGGCAATCAAAATTTGGAAAAGACGGTGAAAACATCCTTACGGTCAGATACAGGATCGAAACCAGTTTGTCTCAATCTATCGGAACAATTGCCAATTATGGTGTCACCAGATGTAAGAAAATCGCTATCAAGCCACCATGAATCTGATTTGCAGGCAATGGGGACTCAAAGACTGGTACAAAGTATCCAGACCTATATGCAATACAAAAAAATGAGTGGATGTGATAAATTGTTTTTTAATAAACTTTATTAATCAGATTTTATTTTATTTATTTATATTTATATAAATGTGTTTAATTTTTATTAAGTATTATAAAGTTTTATAAATAATTTTGGTTAAACAGTAAATTTAATTAAGTTTTTTGAATTATATCAATAGAATATTTGATTGTTTATAAGATTTTACAAAACAAATATTATTTCAATCATGTTATACCAATTTTATTTAGGATATACACATACATGTACTAAATAATTTGTTTTTCATTAAGTTGTATAAATTATTGACATGCAAATAATTTAAAATTTCATTAAAATAATAACAATTATTTTACAAATGTATATATAGTTCACTAGAAATATCTATAGATTAAATAAAATATAAGTATTTTCAATCAAATTCAATACAAATGCAATACGAATGCGACTTTAACAAAGGAAATATTTTATTAGAGTAATGTTTTATAAATATAATTCATCTAATATAATTGGTTTTTTGTTCATTTATTACATGGTTTTCTAATGTTTTATAGTTTTCTATTATAGAGTTTTATAATCAAGTCATGTAAAAATACAAGAATATCATGAAAATTTAACAAAAATTGTACATAAAAAATTCATAAATTTACATGAATTATTAAAATTGAATTTGGAAATATGATATGATTGATACTTGTTAAAATGTTATATAAATTACAAACAAGTTATTTAAAATTTATGAAATTACATAAAATTGATGAAATATAAAAAGAATTAGGGTCAAGTCATGAAAATTAATCAAATATTAGTTTAAAAATATTTTAAAACAATATATATGGGTAAGGAGATAAGAGTCTCATTATAATAATAATAATGATAACGATAATAATAATATCAATTATTTTACAAATGTACATGTAATTCACTAGAAATATCTATAGATTAAATAAAATATAAGTATTTTTCAATACAAATGCAGTACAGTTGCAACTTTAACAAAGGAAATATTTTAATAGACTAATGTTTTATATCTATAATGCATATATTTTAGTTGTTCATTTATTACATGGTTTTCTACTGTTTTATTCTGATAACTGTAGAGTTTTATAATCAAGTCATGTAAAATTACAACAATATCATGAAAATTTCACAAAAATTGTAACATTGACATCAAATTACATAAATGAAATGACATTAATTTACATGCAAGTTATTTAAAATTGAATTGAATTTGTAAAATATTATAGACTTGATACAAATTGTTAAAATGTTATATAAATTACAAACAAGTTATTTAAAATATATAAAATTACATGGAGATTGATGAAATATAAAAAGAATTTAATTAAAAATTAAATCAAATAAATTAAATTAATCAAATTAATCAAATATTTTAAAAATAATAATATAATTGCAAGGAGATAAGAGTCTCATTATAATAATAGTAATAATAATAATAATCATAATGATAAAAAAAGGTATTGTATTGCCTATATGTGTTGGAAACAAGAAAAACAAGTGGTTCGTGATCATGATCACTATATCTTGAGGCTGCTTTTGCAATAGTAGGTAGAAGTGGGGGGGGCCTAACGGCCCACAATGTGTGCGGGAGACCCCCCCGTTACGTAATTTGTGGCCGTATTTTATACAGTTTTTATACAGTATTACGTAATAATGACGTAATAATTATGTAATTTTTGTGTGTATTACGTAATTATGACGTAATATTTTACCGAATTTTGTGGCCATTTTTGATGACGTCATAATTTAATCGGGGTATTACGTAATTATGACGTAATTATGATGTAATAATTGAAAATTTTTGTTTTAATGAGTTATTACGTAATTATTACGTAATTATGACGTAATAATTGAAAATTTTGTTTTAATGAGGTGACATTACGTAATTATGACGTAATTATTACGTAATTATACGTAATATTAAATTAAATTAATTTTTTTGTTTAAATAAAGACCCCCCCCCGAGAAAGTCATTGTGGCATTGTGGCTTAAAAATTTTAATTTTTTGTTTAAATGAAGACCCCCCCTATTACATAATTGTGGCATAAAAATTTGTGGCCATTTTCGATGACGTCATACTTTATTTTGTGGCCGTTTTCAATGACGTCATAATAATTTTTGTTATGTAATAATTAAAAATTAATTTATTAATTAGATTTTTAAAATTTTTCTTGGGAGGACGAGGTTTTTCAAAAATAATTTTTCTTTTCAGAATTCAAAAATTTTTTATATCATTCGAATCAGAATTTTTCGTGAATCTAAAAATAATTACCAAAAATAGTCAAACAGGTCAAGTAAAAGATATATTGAAAAAACTAAATTTATAAAACCAACTCAATCTAATATTACATTGAAATAGTTAATGTTGCACATTCAAAACCAGTTATTCCCAACGTGCATGAACATCCGAGCTCAGAGTTCAGAGCTCAGAGCTCCATGCTCCGAGCTCCATGCTCAAATATCCGAGTTCAGAGCTCCGAGTTCAGAGCACTATGCTCAGATCTCAAACAATAAAATTACAATAAATAAAAGATCAATTAAAATAAAATAAAAACAACTTTTAAAATAAAATTTATTCAATAAATCTGTTGTGTTTCTAATGCTGTTGATTTCTCAGGTTTCTCTAAAAATTAAAATTAAATAATATAATTAATAAAAAGAATAAATACCTTTACATTTGCTGATCTGTGACTTAGTCTTGCTTATCAGGTATAATTGCCATGTAATGACCGTATGGTAGACTTTTATTTTTTCCACCCATACTCTTTTATTGTCTGTGTTTGTTAAGCTACCTTAAGACCTTTGAAACTATAAAGCTGATGGTTTCGCGTACCTATTCTATTTTGCTCAACTGAGACCGATTGATTATTGTTATAACAATCAAGGTATGACTGATGGTTAATGTCAGTACCTTTAAGTGTTACACCTTTGGCTTTCATACTCTCCTTAACACCTTTAAGGCTGTAACACTTAGGCCTCAGAAAAATCATTTCCTCATACCTATTACCCATATTTTCATCCTTAAACTTCCCTACAACAGAATTTAACTTATCGCTGTAGAGAGGATGTGATTTTGGATAATTTGAAGTATCAAGTAGATTATCTCTAACCATCAGACTCAACAATTTATCAAGCTTAATGTCTTTAACCTCAAGAAAGAAGCTATCAGTGTCACCAGCTACAATATTAATCCTACAATTCTCTTCCTTCCTATATTTTTGAAGATCAATGTACTGGAGTTGTACATTCTTAATTTTGAAAGATCAAGAACTGTTTGACCAATATAACTAGGTCTATCCAAACAAACCAATTCCTTATTAAGTAAGACAGCAATCAAGTCATCAGCTATTTTAATGGATCTCCTGAACCCAGCTTTAGAAGTATATGTTACAAGACTTTTAGCGGAATTACAGAGTCTAAGATTAAGTCGTTTCTTAAGATTCTCGACAGATTTCCCATAAAGACTTATTTAAAAGTTTATAAAAATTCTTATCAAGATCTGAGTTACTTTGTGCTCTTAATTGTGTGTTATCATCAATATATTTTTTAAAGATATTAGCCTGGGTAAACTTAACAGCTCTATGAACTTTATTAATTTTAACACCCAACTGCATAATTTGTAACAATCTCCAATGAAGAATATAATTAGTCTTTGGATAATGTGTTAACAACAACTTTTTCACCTTAGATTCAGGAGGACATTGGTGTTCAGCAGCAACAGGAAGATCACTTAGGTAATCATGTAACTCAACAGGAATTTCTATATCAACTTCGAAAGTATAACCATAAGACAGAGAATCCAAGTCATTATTCAAACATTCATTCAACAAATCATCAAAACCGGAATAAACCCATTCAAAATCTTTATAAGGAAGCTTTTGACTAAGTGCCCAACCATATAAATTATTTATGTCAATATATAATAAATCAGTGTTTTCATCAGAAACCACGTGATTTATTAACAAAGGTAAGTCCACCTCTAATACCACCCTCAAAGAAAGTATACATGTCATTTTCAGTCAATAACTGAATTGGATCAGTTAAAGTCATCAAGGCAGAAGCCCATGACATGCCTGGAATTCCGAAGAAAGAAAGAGGTTCAAGCCTATTGTGAGCTATTGATTTTTGACGGAATTGCTGAAAGAAATCAGCCAAGAGAAAACATCAAGCTTAAGTAAACCATCATATAGTCAAGCAAGTTAACGCACCCAGTAATTTCCCACATTTCAACAGCTTTATTATAAGATTCAACAGAAACACCATCCCAAATTGGAGGCAATTCATATGTTTCCTCTAAAATCTGTAAACTGGTAGCGAATTCATATGGGAAAATTCCTTTAGACTTAACAATCCTATCATCATTAAACTCATTTGTAGTCAAAGGTGTGGAACTTAAAGTCTTGACCGCAGAATCAAGAGAAGAATTAATGAACTGGTAACTATCAATGAACTTAATAGACATTTGTCCATGATGTGCAATCAAACAAAGAAATTTTTCGGAAGTCGTAGGAATACAAGAAAGATTCCAGTCTGTAAAACTATTCAAACCATGTTTAAGAATATGATGCAAGTCATAACCTCGAAGATTGTGAAAAACAACAGGTAATTCATACCGGATTTTTCTACTAAGATTACATTTCGAACAAGAAGAACCTAGATATTTACCAGTAAAGTGATCATGATCACGAACCGGTTTAACTAAAGACTTTTTACATAAATAACAAGTTGTAGAAGATCGAAATTGAATTTCCTCTGAAGGACTCATTATTAGACCAAGTAGTAATCAGCAACGGTCTTAGAAATATCCTCAATTGTCTTCAAGAAATCAAGTATACAATTATAACCAATAAACTGATGATATTTATTTTCATTTGTAAAATTATTAACAAGTAAAAGACCAGCAGAAATGGGTAAGTGTTTAGAATGATAAATATCATCCTTTTCTAAAACAGACTCAAAATCTGCATATACTACAAAAGGAGGTGTGATAGTTTTGAAAAGTCCTTAAACTCTAAATTAGGATCAGTAGGCATCTTATATAAAGTCGTACCAGTTTGAATTTTACTACAAATAGGAATATGAGCCTGTAACGCAATATTATCTCTAAACCCATTCAAGCAATTCTCACACCAGATAGAACGAATACGTACCCCAGCATTTTGACGATTCATTAGACGATTAAATTCATTATAGCGGTATAATGATATTTTTCACCATCCTCAAGAAGCAAAAGATTAATTTTATGATCACCGTTAACCTTACTCCTATGGATAATATCAAGATTTGGATGACTCAATATTAAATCATCCTCATCATCACAAATATTCATTGGATTCCAAGAAAAGACATTAATTGAAAGACCAGGGTTCAATTCCTCAAACTTTGGAATATCAATTAATTTCATTGGCATCTTTATACCATCAAATTTTAAATCTTTATAAACCTATCATATACTTGTGCGATATGCTTGCTTTTGATCTACTTCACCCTTTTTCAGAATAGCAAGAATACTATACAGAAAACAAAGATTATCATTATTTTGGACATTGATAATAGCCTTCTTTTTAACAAGATTTGAGGAGTTGGGATATAACTACTTCCCGAAAGTCTACACATATTCGAAATCTTAGTGACTTTAAATTAATTTCAAAATCTACTTAACACCCAACTACTACCTAATTCAGATCTTATAACAATCTTTTCATTAAGTGTCCTTATTCCTTCACGAAAGAAATCATCGCTAAAAGAAACCGCTCTATTCGATATATTACAAGTTTTGATCTCATGATCCCTTATAAATTCAAGGTGTAATCCGAACTGGATTTTAACACTCTTCATTTCATGAATAATTTATTTAATTTATTAATTAATGAATCTGGTAAAATTATTCACTCATATTATATTTACTTACGTCTAATTTAAAATACGATGACACTTGAAAAGATCAGACTCAATTACAGGTTCATCGTAATCAATTGAACCACCATGTTGTGATTCTTCTAGTATCAGAAGTCACTTCAGAAGTCACTAGTATCAGAATTATCTCTATCCCATTCATCAACTACAATAAAATCCCTATTTCGTCAACAAGATTCAAAGAATTACCAAGATCAACAATTGGATCACTTACTGAATCATCAGTCAGATCAACAATCGGATCACAACTGGAGCAACCAATCCTCATCATCATCACTTTTCTTTTTAAATTTCTTATAAGTGGTTCCTTGACAGAGGAAAATTAATTAATAATTCTTTTTATTAGTTAATAATTTAAGTGATGTGCATGCATCCTATAAAAATTTTATATGAACTGTGCTTATTGTGGTGCATGTGGGACATATGTATATTTTAAACCCTGATAAGCAAGACCATAGTATTTCTCCATAACATTATGGCAGAGAATACTATGTCTTCCATTTGTACAGTAACGAGGATAAAAATCACAAACTCCTATAAAGTATATATTAAATAAAGATACAATTTAAATTCTAAATCAATTTCGAATTTAAAATTTAAATTCAAATTAAATAATTTAAAAAGAAAATTCTAGAATTAAAAAAAAATTTCTAGAAAATTCTAAATTAAAATAATTTAAATAATTCTAAATAATCTAAATTAAAAAACTATTTAATTTCTAGAATAAAAATTAAAAAAATAATTTAAATAAATCAAACATAATAATAATTTAAAAATAATAATTTAAGAAATTATTAATAATAATTATAATTAAAGAAAATTAATAATAATAATAATTAATAATAATAATAATAATAATAATAAATAATAATAATAATAATAAAATAATAATAATAATAATAATAATAATAATAATAATATTAATAATTAAATAAAATCAAAATAATTAATAATAATAATAATCATTTCATAAAATCTTGAGAGTTCAGTTCAGAGCTTCGAGTTCAAATCTCCAAGTTCAGAGCTTCGAGTTCAAAGAGCTTCAAAGGTTAAAATTAATGAGAAGCATAATAATTTAATTTTAAATAATAATTTTAAATATTATAATAATAAAATTTACAAATTCTACCTGAATTTTTAAAATTGCATAATTTTGCATTTCCAGCATATTTCTCATTTTCATTTCCAGCATCATTTCATTAATTTTGTAAATTTTGATTCATTATCTGTTATCTAAAATAAAATTGATGAAAAAATTTAAAATTAAAATAAACTTACCTTTTTCTTTTTTAAAAATTGTGACAAAAAATGTCGTGCACTTCGTTTATATACCTAATGATTACATAATCAATACATACTTATTTTAATTAATTGAAGCGATAAAACAAAAATTAATTCGTTCATAATTTAAATAATTTAAATAATTTAATTACAATTTAAAATTACATTATAAAATATACTTTACATAAAAGTTTAATCAAAAGAAACACGTGTTTTTATACTAAAATTTTTCAATACAAATTTTCAGCCGTCATGTTGTTTTTTCAGCCATAAAAGGCAATGTTGACCACAAGTTGTTGTAAACCATTGTTGATATTGAATTTTGTTGTACTCGATTTTTTGATAATGTTGATAGATACGTAACCAACAATGATGGATAATAAAATCCGAATGGATCAAATACCATTATTTTTGTTGGTTTATTGTAGACTGCAATCCAATGCTCTCCTCCTAGATTTGATGATTGAGTATTGACGATTAAGGCTTTATTTTCTGGTATGTATGGAATTTTATCCAATGGAAACACTCCCAACCAATCATTTCCAAGCCACTTTTTACCAATTTGATTAATCTGAATTGAACTAATTAAATAAAATTAATTTAATTAATAAAAACTTACTTCATTTTGCTTAAGTTTCAATGATGACGAGATTGTTTAAAGGTTTAAACTAGAAATATTTAAACCTATAAGGTTTAAACCAGTACTGTTCGATTAGCTTTTATTTGGATTTCTTTTTCAAATATTCCATATATTATAACATATGCTGGTACATTCAATTTAGTCGAAAACTGAATATCTAATTTCAA
>JACMZG010000095.1:17434-37027 GCA_018340805.1 Microvelia longipes
GGGATCTATGCTACTCATATACTCCGTAAACATTTATAAAAATATTTATAATTCCATTCCTAAATAAGGTTTCTATTGAAAACATTCAATCACACATTTATGGATACTCTCAATACATTTTTGAATAATAGCGATATATCTGTATGATCTCTGATGCAAAATTTTATTAATATTAATTATTTAATTAAAGTTTATTTTATAAAAAATTAAAACAATTATTGCTACAACCCCGAGTCATATATCAAGCAGAATTTGCGTGTATGATCTGTAGCCAATAATTTTAGTCTATAATAAATTTAACCTTTTTAAAAAGTTTTAAAAATACATGTATGACCCAATAATGCGTGATGGATATTTGCTTGTATGATCTGTGCAAATTGGTATGTTTTAATACATGTTTTTTTTATATTTAAAAGTTTTTTTAAAAACTTTTTAACAAATTAATTTAAAATGTATAATAAATTGCAACCAGAGTCACAATATTTAAGCATGGATACATTTGCGTTGTATGACTCTGTAGCGCAAATTTTAAATTTTATAATTTCACTCATTTTGAGACAATAAGTTGTTTAAGAAAATCATAACTTACATGTAATTTGACCCAATTTAGCAAAGAGAGCGGTAAATTTATTATATAAAGATTAACATGATAAATGTTAATAATTGATTCACAGGAGTTACATACAAGCGACAAAATTATTCATCCACTATTTAAGCTATGTGGTTAAGTTTTCATAACACAAATGTGTTTTTATTTATTTTAAAAAAACTATTCTATAAGAAATTATTTTAGAAAACTAAAATCCTATACTAGCACGATTCATTATGGAGATACATACTTGCGGTCAAATTATCTGTCATAGTCTATGTCGTGTTCATAGCAATGATAATTGATATTTTAAATTAATTTAAAAACTAATATATATTGTATTAAAATTTTAAAAATTAAAATATCATATAGATTTGACTACAGATCCAATCCATACAACGGCGCAAATTATATCGGATATCATATTGCGTTGCTAACTCTGAGATCACTATGATGGTGTTCATTAAAATTTGTATTTTTTATAAAAAAACTTTTTAATTAATTTTTAAAAATAATAAATTAAAAAGAATTTTTAAAAATAATTTGACTTAACCATAAAGTATCAATTGACACTACTCAACCCTATTCCACCATGGTCTATGGGTCATAACATGTATTCATTTAATAACTTTTAAAAATTTAAATTAAAATTAAAATTTGCTATAGCAAAGAGGTCCAATCACACATATAGAAGAAAGGAATAATTCGCGTTGTAAATATGTACTCTTGTTGCTACCAAATTAATTAATTGTTAATTCTTAATATAAATGGAGGATACTTTTTAACATTTTTTATTTATTTTTTATTATTTAAACCTTTTTTTTTATTATTTTATTTTAATTAAATTATATATATATAAAATATAATTTTGAATGCATCTACAGAACATTCATTATATGAACCCATATGCATGGGTAGTTAATTTTGCGGTATGATGACTCTGGTTGCTAATTTCTATACTTAAAATAATATATTTTATAAATATTTTAAAAATTTATTATTTTTATTTATTTTTATATTTTTCTATATAATATTTATTTATTTATTTTCTTTTTAAAAAGGTTTTTTTCCTTTTAAATGAAATATATTACCGATGGGTATGGCTGTAATTGGACGCCGGTTCTCCATAATTCTTCAAAATAAATACAACACAATGTCATTTTTTTTTTACTTCATATTTAAATAAAAACCATGGGATATTTTTTATGATAAAAAATAAATAAGCTGATTAGATTTTTATATATGAAAACTTAAAATTAATAATACATAAAAAATTTCCGCTTAGGCGATAGAGTCTCATTGGGTAACATATGTGCAATAATATCCCATGCTAATGGGGTCATTACAATGTTATGTTTTTAAAAAACTTTTTAAAAAATTAAATTAATTAAATTTGCTACAGGAGTCATACAACGCAAATATCCATGCTATCGGGTCATACATGTATTTTTTAAAAAACTTTTTAAAAATTAAATTAAAATTAAAATTTGCTACAGAGATACAACGCAAATATCCCATGCTATCGGGATACATGTATTTTTTAAAAAACTTTTTAAAAATTAAATTTAAAATTAAAATTGGCTACAGAGATACAACGCAAATATCCCATGCTATCGGATACATGTATTTTTTAAAAAACTTTTTAAAATTAATTAAAATTAAAATTTGCTACAGAGTCATACAACGCAAATATCCCATGCTATCGGGGTCATACATTTTTTTAAAAAACTTTTTAAAAATTAAATTAAAATTAAAATTTGCTAGAGTCATACAACGCAAATATCCCATGCTATCGGGATACATGTATTTTTTAAAAAAAAACTTTTTAAAAATTAAATTAAATTAAAATTTGCTACAGAGTCATACAACGCAAATATCCCATGCTATCGGGTCATACATGTATTTTTTAAAAAACTTTTTAAAAATTAAATTAAAATTAAAATTGCTATGAGTCATACAACGCAAATATCCCATGCTATCGGGGTCATACATGTATTTTTTAAAAAACTTTTTAAAAATTAAAAAATTAAAATTTGCTACAGAGTCATACAACGCAAATATCCCATGCTATCGGGTCATACATGTATTTTTTAAAAAACTTTTTTTAAAATTAAATTAAAATTAAAAAAATTTGCTACAGAGTCATACAACGCAAATATCCCATGCTATGGGTCATACATGTATTTTTAAAAAACTTTTTAAAAATTAAAATTAAAATTAAAATTTGCTACAGAGTCATACAACGCAAATATCCCATGCTATCGGGTCATACATGTATTTTTTTAAAAACTTTTTTTAAAAATTAAATTAAATAAAATTTGCTACAGAGTCATACAACGCAAATATCCCATGCTATCGGGTCATACATGTATTTTTTAAAAAACTTTTTAAAAATTAAAAATTAAATTTTGCTACAGAGTCATACAACGCAAATATCCCATGCTATCGGGTCATACATGTATTTTTAAAAAACTTTTTAAAAATTAAATTAAAATTAAAATTGCTACAGAGTCATACAACGCAAATATCCCATGCTATCGGGTCATACATGTATTTTTAAAAAACTTTTTTAAAAATTAAATTAAAATTAAAATTTGCTACAGAGTCATACAACGCAAATATCCCATGCTATCGGGTCATACATGTATTTTTTAAAAAACTTTTTAAAAATTAAATTAAAATTAAAATTTGCTACAGAGTCATACAACGCAAATATCCCATGCTATCGGGTCATACATGTATTTTTTAAAAAACTTTTTAAAAATTAAATTAAAATTAAAATTTGCTACAGAGTCATACAACGCAAATATCCCATGCTATCGGGGTCATACATGTATTTTTTAAAAATTTTTAAAAATTAAATTAAATTAAAATTGCTACAGAGTCATACAACGCAAATATCCCATGCTATCGGGTCATACATGTATTTTTTTAAAAAACTTTTAAAAAATTAAATTAAAATTAAAAATTTGCTACAGAGTCATACAACGCAAATATCCATGCTATCGGTCATACATGTATTTTTTAAAAAACTTTTTAAAAATTAAATTAAAATTAAATTTGCTACAGAGTCATACAACGCAAATATCCCATGCTATCGGGTCATACATGTATTTTTTAAAAACTTTTTAAAAATTAAATTAAAATTAAAATTTGCTACAGAGTCATACAACGCAAATATCCCATGCTATCGGGTCATACATGTATTTTTTTAAAAAACTTTTTAAAATTAAATTAAAATTAAAATTTGCTAAGAGTCATACAACGCAAATATCCCATGCTATCGGGTCATACATGTATTTTTTAAAAAACTTTTTAAAAATTAAATTAAAATTAAAATTTGCTACAGAGTCATACAACGCAAATATCCCATGCTATCGGGTCATACATGTATTTTTTAAAAAACTTTTTTAAAAATTAAATTAAAATTAAAATTTGCTACAGAGTCATACAACGCAATATCCCATGCTATCGGGTCATACATGTATTTTTAAAAAACTTTTTAAAAATTAAATTAAAATTAAAATTTGCTACAGAGTCATACAACGCAAATATCCCATGCTATCGGGTCATACATGTATTTTTTAAAAAACTTTTTAAAATTAAATTAAAATTAAAATTTGCTACAGAGTCATACAACGCAAATATCCCATGCTATCGGGTCATACATGTATTTTTTAAAAAACTTTTAAAAATTAAATTAAATTAAAATTTGCTACAGATCATACAACGCAAATATCCCATGCTATCGGGTCATACATGTATTTTTTAAAAAACTTTTAAAAATTAAATTAAAATTAAAATTTGCTACAGAGTCATACAACGCAAATATCCCATGCTATCGGGTCATACATGTATTTTTTAAAAAACTTTTTAAAAATTAAATTAAAATTAAAATTTGCTACAGAGTCATACAACGCAAATATCCCATGCTATCGGGTCATACATGTATTTTTTAAAAAACTTTTTAAAATTAAAATTAAAAAATTAAAATTTGCTACAGAGTCATACAACGCAAATATCCCATGCTATCGGGTCATACATGTATTTTTTAAAAAACTTTTTAAAAATTAAATTAAAATTAAAATTTGCTACAGAGTCATACAACGCAAATATCCCATGCTATCGGGTCATACATGTATTTTTTAAAAAACTTTTTAAAAATTAAATTAAAATTAAAATTTGCTACAGAGTCATACAACGCAAATATCCCATGCTATCGGGCATACATGTATTTTTTTAAAAAACTTTTTAAAAATTAAATTAAAATTAAAATTTGCTACAGAGTCATACAACGCAAATATCCCATGCTATCGGGTCATACATGTATTTTTTAAAAAACTTTTTAAAAATTAAATTAAAATTAAAATTGCTACAGAGTCATACAACGCAAATATCCCATGCTATCGGGTCATACATGTATTTTTAAAAAACTTTTTAAAAATTAAATTAAAATTAAAATTTGCTACAGAGTCATACAACGCAAATATCCCATGCTATCGGGTCATACATGTATTTTTTAAAAAACTTTTTAAAAATTAAAATTAAAATTAAAATTTGCTACAGAGTCACAACGCAAATATCCCATGCTATCGGGTCATACATGTATTTTTTTAAAAAACTTTTTAAAAATTAAATTAAAATTAAAATTTGCTACAGAGTCATACAACGCAAATATCCCATGCTATCGGGTCATACATGTATTTTTTAAAAACTTTTAAAAATTAAATTAAAATTAAAATTTGCTACAGAGTCATACAACGCAAATATCCCATGCTATCGGGTCATACATGTATTTTTAAAAAACTTTTTAAAAATTAAATTAAAATTAAAATTTGCTACAGAGTCATACAACGCAAATATCCCATGCTATCGGGTCATACATGTATTTTTTAAAAAACTTTTTAAAAATTAAATTAAATTAAAATTTGCTACAGAGTCATACAACGCAAATATCCCATGCTATCGGGTCATACATGTATTTTTTAAAAAACTTTTTAAAAATTAAATTAAAATTAAAATTTGCTACAGAGTCATACAACGCAAATATCCCATGCTATCGGTCATACATGTATTTTTTAAAAAACTTTTTTAAAAATTAAATTAAAATTAAAATTTGCTACAGAGTCATACAACGCAAATATCCCATGCTATCGGGTCATACATGTATTTTTTAAAAAAACTTTTTAAAATTAAATTAAAATTAAAATTGCTACAGAGTCATACAACGCAAATATCCCATGCTATCGGGTCATACATGTATTTTTTTAAAAAACTTTTTTAAAAATTAAATTAAAATTAAAATTTGCTACAGAGTCATACAACGCAAATATCCCATGCTATCGGGTCATACATGTATTTTTTAAAAAACTTTTAAAAATTAAATTAAAAATTAAAATTTGCTACAGAGTCATACAACGCAAATATCCCATGCTATCGGGTCATACATGTATTTTTTAAAAAACTTTTTAAAAATTAAATTAAAATTAAAATTTGCTACAGAGTCATACAACGCAAATATCCCATGCTATCGGGTCATACATGTATTTTTTAAAAAACTTTTTAAAAATTAAATTAAAATTAAAATTTGCTACAGAGTCATACAACGCAAATATCCCATGCTATCGGGTCATACATGTATTTTTTAAAAAAACTTTTTAAAAATTAAATTAAAATTAAAATTTGCTACAGAGTCATACAACGCAAATATCCCATGCTATCGGGTCATACATGTATTTTTTAAAAAACTTTTTTAAAATTAAATTAAAATTAAAATTTGCTACAGAGTCATACAACGCAAATATCCCATGCTATCGGGTCATACATGTATTTTTTAAAAAACTTTTAAAAATTAAATTAAAATTAAATTTTGCTACAGAGTCATACAACGCAAATATCCCATGCTATCGGGTCATACATGTATTTTTTAAAAAACTTTTTAAAAATTAAATTAAAATTAAAATTTGCTACAGAGTCATACAACGCAAATATCCCATGCTATCGGGTCATACATGTATTTTTTAAAAATTAAAATTTTGCTACAGAGTCATACAACGCAAATCCCTGCTATTCATACATGTATTTTTAAAAAAAAATTTGCTACAGAGTCATACATGTATTTTTTAAAAAAAAATTTTTCATACATTATTTTTTAAAAATTAAAAATTTGCTACAGAGTCATACATGTATTTTTTAAAAATTAAAAATTTGCTTCATAATTTTTTAAAATTTTTTAAAATAAAAATTTAAAATTAAAAAATTTGAAAATTTAAAAAATATACCCATCTAATTGAAATAAAATTTTTCAATGAATCATAAAATTAAAACCTAAAATCAATAAACTTACCAAAGCAAAAGATAAACGAAAAAACTATACAATAAAAATTTTTAAACAAAAGTATAATAAAAACAAATTCAATACAAGTATTTATTCAATAAAAAGTTTTGACTTTTTCAAAATCTGAGACGTCAAATTTATTGAGTTATTAATCTTTTATTTCCTTTCATATTTTCTTTTATAATCTTTTTCAGCGATTCGTAGCGGCAACTAGGACATTTATCGTATCCACATATCAAATCATCATCATAAAAATCATAAAACTCTATCAATATTTCTTCCATGTTGAGTTTCGTTAATTTATTTACATTTTCCCAGTATTCATTCTGCGACCAGGTTTTGATTTCTCCTCAAAATCTGGAAATATCTTTTTCAAAATATCTCTTAGATAATCTAGAATTAAAATTAATAAATTAATAATTAAAAATTACCAAACATGTTCATGTCATCTTCTTCCAAGTATTCCTAAGTATTGCATCAGTAACAGGAAAACTTTCTTCTAAATGATACATTTGAATATTTTGCAAAGACTGGTAACAATGAATTTAAACAAGAACTATTGCATTCAATTAGAATTAATTTAATTTTAATACATTTAAAATAATTAAATTTAAATCAATCAACTAAATATTCTTACATTAAACTTTAAATTATTAAAAATATTAATTTAATATTTTATCTAAAATAATTCAATATTTTTTCAATAGAAATCAAATATATTTACAAAATAAAAAGTAAAAAATAAACACAATTAAACACAAGATTTATTTCAATCAAAAATTTGATTATTTCCATATACCTGCGACGTGCAACGCAGTCACATAAAATATGGAATTGACTGGATTCCTCCAAGTAAATATCGATTACTTGGTCCACGTCAATTCCCTGTGACTGATTTGATTTATACAGAAATCTTCTGGTGCCCAGTATGCTGAATCTTCCTTAATCTTTGGGAAGATTTCTTCTAATATATCTAAAATCATTTCTAAATAAAAAGTAATTAAAATAGTTTTTAAAAAAAAAAGACATACCTTTCTCATATTATGGGATCCAATAATATTCTTCTTCTTTGAATCTACTGTAGTCTGTTGTTGTTTTTCAAACAATCAGACATACTTCTGTTGGAATATTTCTTCGTTTGACAAAACATTTTATAAATTTAGACAAATAAAACATGATTATATACGTTTATTGATGATGAATAATCTAATTTAAAAGGTTTATTGATAGGATTATCTATTAGATCATCATCAATAAAACGTAATAATTAAACTTTTTTAAATTTGATATTTAAAGTTTTTTGATATTTTATGAATAATTTAGATGATTGAAAATAATTAAATTAATTTTAAATAATAAGAATATTCTAGAATAAACATTTGTTTTAATAAATCAATTTCATATTGACACATACACACGTGTTTCAGAACCTATAAAAGCTATAACTTTTAGTCACTATTCATTTATTTTAGAATGTCTCCATTAACATTAACCAAGGATAATGCTTCATCATTGACTTTCAAATGTGATAAGCCAACTAACTATTACAAATATGAAATAGTTAACTTGAGGAAATCTGTTATGTATACTTTTCAAGTAATTTTCTTATTTTAATTTACTTTATTAATAATTTTCATTTAGGAACCTGTAAATTTCAAACAATGCTTGTATGGTGTTTGATCTCAAAAATAAGTAGCAATGACTTGAAAACAATAAATGAATTCCTGGTTAGAGTCAACAGCAACATGGAAATAGAAGACTCAACATTCATTAAATCAAGAGATGAAGTTAAGATTGAAAAAGGAAAGATTACTGTTGAAATATACGGTTACAAAAGACTGGAAGATAATGTGAGACCGCTTTGGAAAATAGTAACAATATCAGAATAAATGTTTTGTTAATAAATATTGTAAACCATAAATATCTTATTTACTATTTTTTATAGTGTTTTTGTTACTTTTATAGTTGTTTTAGACCTTTTTATAATAAAAACACACAAGTATAAAACAAAGATTTATTCAATTAAAACGTATTTGATGATCCAAACCTTGTTCTGTATAACATTTGGCACCTAATAATAATAAATTAATTAAATTGATTACATAGTATAATTTACTTAGAGTTTCATGATTTCTTTCAATTTGACATTGATGTTGTTTTTCTCAATGCGATTGATATAGCTTTTAGTTTCATATTCATTTGAATCTGGTTAATTGTTTCTGGACTTGAATAACTCAAATCTTTATTGAATTCATTAATTATTCTTTCCTTTTCATTCTCATAAAACTCATTTGTTACAGTTGGCAAATTTTTGAAACTTTACTAGATTATCCATAACAAAGTCATATTTTCCAACAAATCAGGATTAAATGTAGTTTTGGACTACATTCAACTTTTCTGAGAATAACCAAACTATCGAGGAATTGAATTTGAATAAGAGCATGAAGACCGATTGAAGAGTTTCTTCTAATTTATGACGGTAAAGTATTATTTCATTGTTTGATATTTCCTCCATGGCATCGATGAATGGATCAACATTAAACACATTAGCTAGATTGTCGGCCACATCAACTTTGCAATTGTTGAGGTAATCTTCATAGTTTAATGTCAAACAATTACTTAGAGTTGAAATAATTTTCGGAACATTTGTACTTTTATGCCACTTCATGAAAGAAATCATGAATTCATCATCGTCATCAATAACATTAACTCGATTGGATATTTCATTCAACATCTCTTTTTGTTTTTCAGACAAAATTACATCATCCATTTTTTGAATATTTTGCAAAGATTGCAAACAATGAATTTAAACAATAACTATTCAATTAATTTAATTCATTAATTAAATTAATTAAATCATTTAATATTGAATCTACTAATGATTTATAATTTAAAGTTTTTATTCCAACAAGTACGACTTTCCCACTTGAAAATAGATTTACACAAATTGGGTCATATTTCGATATACGTAATCCTGGGAATATCTCTGGTTCGAAGCAACATTTAATAATTTTTGCAAAATCGTATAAATTAACAATGACATTTAAATTATCGACAACCGTTACAGATTGTAGTTGTATATTTTCGATATTATACTTTAAATCTTTCACTTTCAACGGTCTTTTACAACCCATGATTCTACATTTCCCTGATTGAAAGAAAAAAAAGTATGATTTTTACATTTTTCTACAACTTGAGCTGGTTTCCCAATTGGAAATTTCATCTGACTGATAATTTTTGATCATATTTCTCTGTAATTAATATTTGCAATCATTTTAATAATAATTATGAATATATAAACAATATTAGTTAAATTGATCCGATAAAACAATGGAATTAAGAAATGACGCTGTTTATCAAATAGTTGGACCTAGTGGAAGTGGAAAAACCTTGTTTGTGTGTAAATTATTAAAATCAAAGTTATTCAAATCAAAATTCAATAAAATATATTGGCATAGAGGAGCAGATGAGGAACATGGATTAACTCAATCCGAATTTGTATATAAAATGAAAGTTATGTAAGGATTGAATGATCATTTGGAGCCAGAGATTCAAGTACTATATTTGGCATCTCGTTTTTATAGGTAGTTGTCTTAGATTTACCGGAGCGGGCACAACTATGAATTTTTCTGTAGTCAGAGCGATTGGTTCATGAAAAGATTTCAAAAAATCTCTAAACGAATAGCACTCAGCAAATCGCACACTTTCCTACGGATACTCCGAAGTTTTTGTGCTTAAAAATAGATACTAATTTTTTGCCCCATCAAAATGAAGCTAGTTCATCTCTTAACCTCAATTTATCACTAAAAAATAGTCAAGACATTGCAGATGTAGAACAGACAACGAAACACGAGGAGAGAGTTAGCGCGACGTGCTAACATAGTGAGAGATAGGCAAAATACACTTTACCGATATACCTATTTTTGAAGGATGGGAAGCAAAAATTCTCGTATTATCCGCTAAGTGTGTTAAAGAGCTACCAAATTGCACTTCGACTCGTATCTGTTTTATACACTGAATGGGAGAGAGAGAGATTTGTCTATGTAGAACTTTGCATGAGTATCATATCAATTCGTTCCTATTGTAAGATCAATTTGATTACCTCTTGAGAATACGATCTAACACAATGACATACATCAATGAGTATCTCGCTTGCCACTTGTCAATTATATAATGATTATCAGATTAGTGCAATTAACATCTTCATTCAATTGAGATAATTTTGTTAAATTCCAAGAAGTTATACATAACATCAGAAAATTCGGTCACATGTGCATGAGTATTATGCATCAAAAATAGTCTCGTAGTTCCGTGAAATATTAAACATTATCTTTAAATAAAGTAATAATGTCTAAATTTTGTGTTCTTGATCCATCGCCAGTTCGTGTATGTTTTGTATCCACCAGAATAACACACTCTCCATAAAAGACAAAGTTTAACACCAGGAAGATATATAGACCTAGAAGGCTTTTACCAAGGATTATATCTATTTGAAATGATTACTAATCCATTTCTCAATAACTATGTAGTATATATACTTCCCTCCAATTTTTACTAATAACCATCGCGTTCGGAGTTTGGTTATTGTCCTTCTAATTACATTTATAGTAATATGACACTACGATATACATATATTGAATCGAGAGATAAAAATTTACAACACTCCTTCTAAAGGTAACCACAGGGTAACATTAATTATCGTAATTCACAAAATAACTATGCAAGTCTAAAAATATCTTGAGAAATCTTAATTTCATCTCAGCCTAAATACTCACTGTTTTAGACAATTGGGTGACTCTTTGTGGTGTCTCGCTCTTAGAGGCCTGTAAAGTTGGATAGAGTTATTAAATTTCCTACAATCAAACAAACTTAATGATTGTGATTCGACTCCAGCGAACATCACAAAAAGTGTATTACCAATAATATTATATCATAGTCAATTTAAGATTCTTAAAAATTAACAATAAACTAAAAGAGTTGTATTGAGCAAGCGATAACAATTACTCTTTCGTTGTTTGCTAGGAAAGATTGTGAAGTAGGACTGAGTATTGCATGATCCTACGTTAATTATGTTACACGGATTACGTTATTATAAACTTGTAGAATTAATTGAGATGCATTGTTTTGTGATTCGTGACACTGTCGTGCGTACTCCCAGATAGACAATGTTCCACTCACTAATATAGTCTATAACTTTGTTTAAATATATATATGTGTAAAATGGAACAAAAGTAGTAGAGACAAAGCATACACATAACACATATCCTTATGTTCCTTGTTAAGAGCCATGTTTAAGCACAGTCACCACACTAATCACTAGCTTTTAATGAGCCATACTCAACATTGATATATCCGAGGATTAAGTAAGTGCTTAGTAAAATGATAAAATGTGCCTATCAAGGTATCAAGTGCACCAGCCTACCACTTTAGTTAATATTAAGTGGAACAGACTACTATAATAACTATGCCATATTTCATGCCACCTTAATTTTTCAGAAATGCCTAATAAAAGGATAACTCGAGTTTGTTGCATATACTTCAATATATACAATACAAGTTTGATAAACCGAAAGCTTGTTGGCCTCACAGTGATAAAGCTGTTTACTAAATCAATGGGTAACAAAAAATACAATATGTAATCAAGATACTTGACATAATCTACGACAAGACTCCACTATAATACTAATCAGTCTTTTGCACCATAATCTATGCTATTGTTGAACCTTACAAAATTCATTTAAGAGTTAGCATGTCAGAGCCATCGAATTAATTTCAGTCTCGAGCACTATATCTTAACAAGCGGAATATAGATAATGTACACAACCTGTTTTATTTAATTTGCATTTTTGTGTATCTTCGCTTTGAAAACTATGAATAGAGCTTACCACTCAATTTTTAATATGTCAGACTATTACACTTCCGCTTGGACTTTCCTCTTCTCATAATCATTTATTACACAACTAGACATATATGACTAACGATATGCACACATGAATGCTTCTTAATTGCGGTATTCATCGATACAAAAGACATTATCAGCCAGTTGGGTTATTCAAGAAGTGCTCCCACATCTTCATCGATCTATCTCGATATATGGTATATAGTGAGTATCAGCCGATGCCTATTATGTTTTGGAGTTGCTATATAATTAATATTCTGAGTTTGCCTTCAATGTCTACTTGCATACATATATATTGTACATTCACTGGTGTAGAATCTAGAACATATTCATATAGCTACTCTCAATATTTAGTCATAAGTATTCAATAACTCATAAATAGCACAATAGTGCATAATCTTAGAAACTAACTAAATTTATTATCAAGTAATCTGATAAACTGGTTGAACTTATGAAAAACTACAACTGTTGTCTAGAACATAATACATATTTATACTCTATCGACATCCAAGTGACACGGTTTAGTTCCTTCACAAGATAAGATATAGCAGCAACCTAATTCATCAGAGACTTACTTAATAATTGGTTAACGATGAGGGCTGTGTGTAGATCATGAGTACAATTTGGAGAAGTTATATGTAAATATCTGATTTAAACGATAATTAGTGCAAAGTTCACAACTTCTAAGACAGATATAACATAGTTGACAAATAATAATCGTTGAGTTCTATATAAGAGTTATTCTCATTATAATACACACACATGACACTGAGTAGTCTACTGCAGTTGTCTATTCCAATCTAACATATGAAAATTGTGTGTCTCGCAAAATATTGTATACTCAAAAAGATAAGTCTTATGCAACAGACTATTTCAGATCTACACACAGCATTTAAAGACATTGACACTAACGACTTACAAGGTAAAAATTAAAAATAGACAGAGTCTACGATGTATTACATAATTTAGAGAAATCTCTTCTCATCGACCTTAAATTCATACAGGTGTGTTATAGATACATTCGAGATTACCTGTTACCATAGTTATAAAGATACCAAACAGGATATAATAAGTTAAACAAATCAAGATGTCACTACAATGGCACCTAGATATAAGAAACATCGTCAAGAAGTACACAAAAGACTTCCTTCAATCAAAAAAACGTACTCTATCATTCTTACACAAAGAAACTACATACAAGACATGTAATACATTTGATTAGCTTATGGTAAATAACTCATTATATTAGTCTTACACAACTATTTATTATTGGCTCAAATATCTCTGTTAGGTTTGCAATATTCCTCTTACTATGTAACACTTACATTTTAAATATTACAATAAAGTACTCAACACATGGATATTAAACGATTGTTATTACTTGGAAATCGGGAATACCAACCTGGTTTTTACATTCTCCTCTTCGTGTATGACAAAACTTACCACTCCTCTGTGTCACAAGTCTATTAATATATGTTTTTTTTCATTTGATTATATTCGTTGAAGGTACTAATACATTTGCAACTTTTTCCTCTCAAGGCGTTTGAATTATTAATTCTTCCCGCGGTCTAGAGTTGCTTGCAATGGGAACGCGAAAATGATGACATTTCATAGATCTTGAGCGCATATTCTTCGTTAAATACTTGCAAAACATATAATATCCCATCTCTATCTTTAAAGATCGAACATGTTCTGTATTACTCAAATGGTCATATTTTTCTTACAAGTGCATACATAACTTTATGACTACAAACACTCTGATCATCAGCATCTCAATTTATATAATAATTGCAGATCATTCTTTCAGGTGACAGTAGTATAAAGAGAACAATCATTCATATACATTTATTATTGATCAATTCTTACTCTAATTTCTCGATTTATGCCTTATGATGATTTATTATTGATAGGTAGGATGAGTCTAGTGCAGATAGTGCTATATCACTCTCACTACATATGCTTGTGCATCAATATGGTTTGGGTGTATTCTGTTAGGATTTCGGTTATACTCCAATACTCTTCGTTGAGTATCATTAGATCATTCACTGAATCAAATCTTTAGAGTTAAGATTATATATATGATGATATCTAATCAAGTGACTTTGTCTATCAATACATGCATTAGATTGACCAGTCTGTTGGCTTTATGCAAACATCGAATATAGAATTATGATGAGCTTAGAAGTATAGTAGATAATTTGGGTCATATGAGGAAATCCACACTCAACAATTTTCTTTAGTTGATTATATAATCATTTGTTCTATTGTTGACACTGCACCTCATTGAAAACGGAGTAAGCATTTTCGTAAGTTAACCTGTTGCAATATTCTAAACTCGAATTGGACGCGCACGTTCTTAGTATTACTTCTATTCTTTTAACCTGGTGAATCTATTATTCTATACAATTATAAATAGCGCTCTCTAATATTATGTGGCTTCATCTTCTATCTTATATACTACATAACTTATCAACGATCGTCTAAGCCACAAACTGTAGCGAATTCTCTAATACTACTATAGTGTAAAATATGTGTATGCGGCTTATTATGTCATGTGAGATGAGTAATATTCTTTGAACGTATAGGCCATCTCGTACTGATAAATTTTTTCTAGACACAAGAAATTCGAGTCACTAAATGTGTAATATGGGATCTTTCTATCTATATAGGAGCAATCGAAATTTCCAAATATTTTCTAACACGCGAACAATACGTTTACTTCTCTACCGTTGTAAGCATATTTTATGTTGATCCATCAAATATCTCATAATTGGTAGATGCATAGCATTTCTTTCCTCATCCTATCGATTATGTTTTTATTCTTTCTGGAGTAGTCTTCATCATAAGAGGTAGATATGAGAGGTCAGTGTGATAGATTTAATTATTATCAATATCGTAGCTAGGTTGTCCTATATATATACGCACGTTCATGTAAACATCTCTTATCAGCAGACTATCAAACATATGTCTATCTCTAAGTAATTAAGACGAAGTCATCGTGTATTATAACGGCATTAGGAGGTTTCTGTCACTCGTTCCAAGAATACATTATAGCTATAAGTGTTAACAACAGGCATCTCCAGTGAATGCGATATTACTTACTATCACGATTTCACTTTGTAACGATAAACAGATTGTTGAATTACGCCCCAAGAATTCCCTCTCATCGACAATATCTCATATGTAACTAATCAACCAGTATTTTATGGGCTTCTCTCTATCCAGAGTTTTCTGGACATCTGATATAATGTTTAGATTTTATAGATAATGTTATTAAATTAATGATGTCGTGAGCCTAAT
Organism: Microvelia longipes; assembly: GCA_018340805.1. Lineage (NCBI taxonomy): Eukaryota > Metazoa > Arthropoda > Insecta > Hemiptera > Veliidae > Microvelia > Microvelia longipes. The sequence continues at coordinate 33,560 of JACMZG010000095.1, forward strand.
ATTATGATACTGGCAGTATTTTCGATCTTGAGAGGAGCATATTTGTTATTTCTCTGATAAGTTATATAATATCACGAATTAGGCCTAATATTAATAATATCGTTAAGCCAGTGAGGTAACTTCTCAAGTTCATCATGTTCGTATGATAATTATTATTATTGTCAGTTAAATACTTTCAGTGTAACATCAGATATGTCTACACCATACTTCACAACAAAATAAGAGCAAATTAATTGCATAAAATTATCAAATACATAACAGTAGAAAATTGGAAATATTCCTCGACAAACACTAAATTATTAGAATTTCAACGAAGATATAGGAAATTATAATTGTATTTTACAAGTAAAATAACTATTCGTACACTATGAATAAACTTAAAACAGAGAATGGTGGATAAATTTCTGATATTGTAAATATTAATTACATATATATAACTTCAGGAGAGTTAATCACGTAAATCTAAATTCATATCTCGACTCACTCAACATTTACTATTATTAAATGCATATACTACACATTCAATACACTAGCTTGATTCCATCACGCAATTTGAATTAATATAGCCGCATATGTCGAAAGATTTAATTCGAACATATTTGAGAGATTGCATTGACAACAAATAAAACTTTGTATCATATGTAATCAAGCTCACTTGGAATACTCAGTTTTTTCAACCACTATTATTGACATAGTGTAATAGATCATACAAAGTTCATAAAGGATTAAATTGGGAGCAAGACCAGTTGTAATGTTTCATTCTATATAGAATCATTAAGTTATGGTTAAGTCAAAAGAGCGTGGTGCCAATTAAAGAAGCCTAACCAAATATCAAATGTTGGAGCCGATATTGTCAGACACACAACAATTGGATATATGAGACGCTTCGGTCCACTTCCTAGTGCAGAAAGTTTTTCTTAATAGTAGTATGATCAGGTTGGAGTAGATGAAGTTTTTCATTTCAATATCTAGTAAGTAATATTAGCTCTCACTATCACACAATCACTTTGTCAATGCTGTATTAAAGAATCATTGTAAAAATAATACTCATAGCGACGAAAGTTTTAATAGTCAACGATCAAATATGTATATTGATCCCCCAACCCAAACGATTAATTTATATCGAAACTAGAAGACATTAAGTCCTAAGTCAAACAGGGTGCCTTTGTAAACGCCATAAAAATAAATATATGTATCAAGCTGTGCCAATGGTTATGAAAACTCTATCTTGGAATCCAGCGTATCCTCTCATGTCTAGTCGAAATTAATAATCTCCTACTGCAGCTATTTCTAATTACCGACGCAATAGATTCCTCGTTAATTTCATTCCGAAAAATGAAGCAGTAAATTTTCATTGTTGATTTTGAAAAACCCTATGATCTGATGGTGAGTTGGGAAGTGGCATGATGATTTACCTTTATTTCTAAAATTATTTCCAATCTTATAGTAATGTATCTATTAATTACCACTGGAATATCAAACACAAAGAAATAAGTTATTTAATCAATAACCGAAAAGAAATTGATTTGTGATAGTAGCATTGGCCTTGATAGATGGTGACCATCCTGTGTTAATTGCATTAGCTACAAAAATGATAAATTTCTTTAATGTTTGACACTTTGGAAGATGCAAAAAATTTGGATTTAATAAATCAAGTTTTGAAGATCCACTTAGATACTGTGCTGCAATTTTTCAAGACTTCAAAGATAATCAACGGACATGAAAAAATGTAGATTACAATTAATTTAATTCACTTGAAAATAGTGCAAGTGTGATTTTAATGAAAATTTATATATAAATAGACCTTGAAATGATTTAATTTAAAAAATTGGACCCCCTTCTATATTGTAAATCATTTTTCGATATATATTCAAAACACACTAGTTTAATAAACGAATGAACCATTTCAATTTCATTTGGAAAATTCTGTAAAAAGTGTTACCTTTGACAAGAATCATGGTTGAAGACTTTAGGATTCAGATCGAGACACATTTACTCAACCTAATATGAATATTCCTCATGAAACCGGAAATATTCCAAAGCGAATCGCAGAAACCAAAACTACTTACTAATGACCATCAACATGTTCATCATACGTAATATTGTTGAACCTATTATTGTGGTGATATTTTGTTCCTCTCTTGAAATCCTGTACTGGTTGATTCGTATATCAACATCAAGTTTGTTCATATAATTATCAAGATACCCATGTATCTGCATGTTTCCACACATGTATAAACAATATAGAAATCAATATACGTGATGACCAACGGATATTTAATCGACTTTGCTCAAGACTCAAAAAACACATTTAACATTACATTTTTAGAAAAAAAATGTCTATCCTGAATTATATCGCTATATATAGTACCAGTCAAGCTGGTGGAGAATTAACCATATTTTGTAGGAAAAACAGTATGGTTCCGGATGGTTGCAAAACAATTGGTAGATTTGCTTAACCTATTCTTAGACGTATTGGATTAATTGGAATGAAAACTGCTCAGGATGTAATATCAAATAATGCAAAAATATTACCAAATGAAATCAAATGCGTTATCTGAAATCAAAGATTTATGTTCATCAGATGAATTCTTCAAAAATGATGCCAAAAGGAACAAAGAAGGAAACAAATCTTAATGGAAAAGGTTGAAGCTTAATAGAATAAAAAGAAATGGAATAAAACATAATGTTACAAAACGTAAAGGTTCATTATTTCAAGTATAACAAACAAATGAAAGGTTATGGAACTATATTTGAAAAATGATTTGTGGAAAAACCGAATTATGTATTTTCGACCGTCCATCACCACAAGGTGTTATTGAAATGGTTCATTTGAAGATGTTATCCATCCAATGGTATAACTAGTATACTTCTGAAATAGAATTTAATATAAATGGATCACAAACTGAATATTTGGATTTGAATGATACTCTTTTGTATGTTAAAATAAAAGTAACTGATAAAATGGGAAAAGAATTGGTAGATAAGGCTGATGTGACTCCAAACAACTACATGTTTCATTCACTATTTAGTGACGCTGTTCTTGCTTTGAATCAATTTAAAGTTTGAAGGTGGAAATGATAAATTTATACAAAAATCAATAATTGAAACTGTTTTGAATTATAATGGAGATACCAAGAATATTTGTCTTAAAGCAATGGGCTATGGTGTGAAACGTTTAGAAAAGAATGCATCAGTAAATCTCAACCATGGGCTCTTGTGGATCTTTACAATTAGATTTCCTGGATCAACCAAATACCTTATTCCAGTGTTTTGTTCAGATTAAATTGAAAAAGTCACAGTCTACTATGTGTTTGTATCCCAAATGAACAACCAAGTTTAGAATTGTTGAGGCAAAATTAATGGTTAGACGAGTACGAGTTGAACCTTCTGTATTGGCTGGTCACCAACTTGGATTAAACAAACAAAATGCTATTATCCAATAAGAAACAAGGATATTGTAGCTTT
>JACMZG010000095.1:38084-57021 GCA_018340805.1 Microvelia longipes
TAAAGTATATTTAATTTTCTGATGTAATTTTTAAATTAATTATTTGTTAAATAAATTATGAATGAATTAATTTTTGTTTAATCGTATTAATTATTTAAAAAACGTGATTATGTAATCAGAAGGTATATAAACATAAGTCACGTTTATTTTTTGTCATAATTTTTTAAAAAATTCTGTAAGCTCATTCTTTTAATTTTAAATTATTTTAAATTTATTTTTAGATAAACGAAAGTATGAAAATATGAATCAGAAATTTAATCAAGTAATTTTTATTTAATTATCGCATAGATTTTTAATTTTTAATTTCAGAATAATGATTTCAAAACTATGAGCTATAATACCAATTTTTTAAATTTTAATGCTGACGATGACAATATTCAAATTTTCATGCTGATGATACAAATTTTAAATTATATCTAATGATACAAATTTTCATGCTGATGACTTTACTTATTATCAAAAATCAGGTAGGATTTATTGACTTTTATTTAATGTTTCTAATTTTTTAATAATTTATTATTATTATTAATTATTATTATTTTCCAATTATTAGTATTATTAATTTTATTATTATCATTATTATTATTATTATTATTAATGTCTTCCCGATTATTATTGATTTCTAATTAAATTTGACTGTTTTTTCTTGACAGTTTAATTATATTATAATCTATTTGTCAATTTAAACTTTTCAAATTTTTGAGCATTACAAAAATAATAATTTTACAAGTAAAAGTTTTTTATTATCATTTTAATTTTTTAATCAAATTTTTAATAAAATTTCAATTAAATTTCATCTTGTTAGTTTATCAATATAATCGACCATTACATGTAAATTTTTAAATTTAGTTTTTTAAAGAATTTTTAATAAACTTTTCAAATTTTTGAGCATTACAAAATAATAATTTTTACAAGTAAAAGTTTTTTATTATCATTTTAATTTTTTAAATCAAATTTTTAATAAAATTTCAATTAAATTTCATCTTGTTAGTTATCAATATAATCGACCATTACATGTAAATTTTTAAATTTAATTTTTTAAATAATTTTTAATAACTTTTCAAATTTTTGAGCATTACAAAATAATAATTTTTACAAGTAAAAGTTTTTTATTATCATTTTAATTTTTTAAATCAAATTTCAATTAAATTTCATCTTTGTTAGTTTATCAATATAATCGACCATTACATGTAAATTTTTAAATTTAATTTTTTAAATAATTTTTAATAAACTTTTCAAATTTTTGAGCATTACAAAATAATAATTTTTACAAGTAAAAGTTTTTTATTATCATTTTAATTTTTTAAATCAAATTTTTAATAAAATTTCAATTAAATTTCATCTTGTTAGTTTATCAATATAATCGACCATTACATGTAAATTTTAAAATTTAATTTTTTAAATAATTTTTAATAAACTTTTCAAATTTTTGAGCATTACAAAATAATAATTTTTACAAGTAAAAGTTTTTTATTATCATTTTAATTTTTTAAATCAAATTTTTAATAAAATTTCAATTAAATTTCATCTTGTTAGTTTATCAATATAATCGACCATTACATGTAAATTTTTAATTTAGTTTTTTAAATAATTTTTAATAAACTTTTCAAATTTTTGAGCATTACAAAATAAATTTTTTACAAGTAAAAGTTTTTTATTATCATTTTAATTTTTTAAATCAAATTTTTAATAAAATTTCAATTAAATTTCATCTTGTTAGTTTATCAATATAATCGACCATTACATGTAAATTTTTAAATTTAATTTTTTAAATAATTTTTAATAAACTTTTCAAATTTTTGAGCATTACAAAATAATAATTTTTACAAGTAAAAGTTTTTTATTATCATTTTAATTTTTTAAATCAAATTTTTAATAAAATTTCAATTAAATTTCATCTTGTTAGTTTATCAATATAATCGACCATTACATGTAAATTTTTAAATTTAATTTTTTAAATAATTTTTAATAAACTTTTCAAATTTTTGAGCATTACAAAATAATAATTTTTACAAGTAAAAGTTTTTATTATCATTTTAATTTTTTAAATCAAATTTTTAATAAAATTTCAATTAAATTTCATCTTGTTAGTTTATCAATATAATCGACCATTACATGTAAATTTTTAAATTTAGTTTTTTAAATAATTTTTAATAAACTTTTCAAATTTTTGAGCATTACAAAATAATAATTTTTACAAGTAAAAGTTTTTTATTATCATTTTAATTTTTAAATCAAATTTTTAATAAATTTCAATTAAATTTCATCTTGTTAGTTTATCAATATAATCGACCATTACATGTAAATTTTTAAATTTAATTTTTAAAATAATTTTTATAAACTTTTCAAATTTTTGAGCATTACAAAATAATATTTTTACAAGTAAAAGTTTTTTATTATCATTTTAATTTTTTAAATAAAATTAATTAATAATTAAATTTGTTTAAGTAAATTAATTAAATTCATTATATTTAGAAATCAATTGTGAAATGAATAATCAATTAAATGAACCTTCTTATTTTTTAAAATCATATAACGGTAAAGAATATTACGTTTGTCCTAAATGTCGATCTATTGATATGACATCTTTTATCGAATTTCAAAATATTCATAAAAATCATTTGGGATATTTTGTTGAATCGAAAAAGAAAATCTTTCGTGACGCTTTTAAATCGAAAAGATCTGGAAATCAGAATATGGAAATGGATTTAATGGAAATCAGAATATGGAAAATGGATTTAATGGAAATCAGAATAACGGATTTAATAATAAATAATAATAAATATAATAATAATAATAATAATAATAATAATAATAATAATAATAATAATAATAATAATAACGGATTTAATAACGGATTTAATAACGGATTTATAACGGATTAATAACGGATTTTAATAACGGATTTAATAACGGATTTAATAACGGATTTAATAACGGTTTAATAACGGATTTAATAAACGGATTTAATAACGGATTTAATAACGGATTTTAATAACGGATTTAATAATAACGGATTTAATAACGGATTTAATAACCGGATTTAATAACGGATTTAATAACGGATTTAATAACGGATTTAATAACGGATTTAATAACGGATTTAATAACGGATTTAATAACGGACGGATTTAATAACGGATTTAATAACGATTTAATAACGGATTTAATAATAACGGATTTAATAACGGATTTAATAACGGATTTAATAACGGATTTAATAACGGATTTAATAACGCGATTTAATAACGGATTTTAATAACGGATTTAATAACGGATAATAAGGATTTAATAACGGATTTAATAACGGATTTAATAACGGATTTAATAACGGATTAATAACGGATTTAATAACGGATTTAATAACGATTTAATAACGGATTTAAATAACGTTTGGAAATGGATTTAATAACCCGGGATTTAATAAATTTAATAACGGATTTAATAATAATGGATTTAATAACGGATTTAATAATGGATTTAATAATGGATTTAATAACGGATTTAATAACGGATTTAATAACGGATTTAATAACGGATTTAATAACGGATTTAATAACGGATTTATAACGGATTTTAATAACGGATTTAATAAGGATTTAATAACGGATTTTAATAACGGATTTAATAACGGATTTAATTTAATAACGGATTTAATAACGGATTTAATAACGGATTTAATAACGGATTTAATATTTAATAACGGATTTAATAACGGATTTAATAACGGATTTAATAACGGATTTAATAACGGATTTAATAACGGATTTAATAACGGATTTAATAACGGATTTAATAACGGATTTAATAACGGATTTAATAACGGATTTAAATAACGGATTTAATAACGGATTTATAATAACGGATTTAATAACGGATTTAATAACGGATTTTAATAACGGATTTATAACGGATTTAATAAACGGATTTAATAACGGAAATAACGGATTTAATAACGGATTTAATAACGGATTTAACGGATTTATAATTTAACGGATTTAATAACGGATTTAATAACGGATTTAATAACGGATTTAATATTTAATAACGGATTTAATAATAACGGATTTAATAACGGATTTAATAACGGATTTAATAACGGATTTAATAACGGATTAATAACGGATTTAATAACGGATTTAATACGGATTTAATAACGGATTTAATAAATTTACGGATTTAATTTTATAACGGATTTAATAACGGACGGATTTAATAACGGATTTAAATAACGGATTTAATAACGGATTTAATAACGGATTTAATAACGGATTTAATAACGGATTTAATAACGGAATAACGGATTTAATAACGGATTTAATAACGGATTTAATAACGGATTTAATAACGGATTTAATAACGGATTTAATAACGGATTTAATAACGGATAATTTTAAATAACGGATTTAATAACGGATTTATAATAACGGATTTAATAACGGATTTAATAACGGATTTAATAACGGATTTAATAACGGATTTAATAACGGATTTAATAAACGGATTTAATAACGGAAATAACGGATTTAATAACGATTTAATAATAACGGATTTAATAACGGATTTAACGGATTTAATAATAACGGATTTAATAACGGATTTATAACGGATTAATACGGGATTTAATAACGGATTTAATAACGGATTTAATAACGGATTTAATAACGGATTTAATAATAACGGATTTAATAAACGGATTTAATAACGGATTTAATAACGGATTTAATAATTAATAACGGATTTAATAACGGATTTAATAACGGATTTAATAACGGATTAATAACGGATTTAATAACGGATTTAATAACGGATTTAATAACGGATTTAATAACGGATTTAATAACGGATTTAATAACGGATTTAATAACGGATTTAATAACGATTTAATAACGGATTTAAGATTTAATAACGGATTTAATAACGGATTTAATAACGGATTTAATTTAACGGATTTAATACGGATTTTAATAACGGATTTAATAACGGACGGATATTAAGTTTAATAACGGAGGATTTAAATTTAATAACGGACGGATTTAATAACGATTTAATAACGGATTTAAAACGGATTTTAAGGATTTAATAACGGACGGATTAATAACGGATTTAATAACGGGGATTTAAATAACGGATTTAATAACGGATTTAATAACGGATAAACGGATTTAATAACGGATTTAACGGATTTAATAACGGATTTAATAACGGATTTAATAAACGGATTTAATAACGGATTTAATAACGATTTAACGGATTTATTCGGATTTAATAACGGATTAAATAACGGATTTAATAACGGATTTAAATAACGAATTAATAACGGATTTAATAACGGATTTAAATAATAACGGATTTAAATAACGGATTTAATAACGGATTTAATAACGGATTTTAATAAACGGATTTAATAACGGATTTAATAACGGATTTTTAAATAACGGATTTTAATAACGATTTAATAACGGATTTTAATAATTTAAATAACGGATTGTAATAACGGATTTAATAACGGATTTAATAACGGATTTAATACGGATTAAATTTAAAAAACGGATTAATAACGGATTTAATAACGGGATTTAAATAACGGATTAATAACGGATTTATAACGGATTTAATAGGATATTAATAACGGATTTAATACCGATTTAATAACGGATTTAATAATACGGATTTAATAACGGATTTAATAACGGATTTATAACGGATTTAATAACGGATTTAATAACGGATTTAATAAAGGATTTTAATAACGGATTTAATAACGGATTTAATAACGGATTTTAAATAACGGATTTAATAACGGATTTAATAACGGATTTAATAACGGATTTAATAACGGATTTAATAACGGATTTAATAACGGATTTAATAACGGATTTAATAATTAATACGGATTTAATATAACGGATTTAATAACGGATTTAATAATAACGGATTTAATAACGGATTTAATAACGGATTTAATAACGGATTTAATTAACGGATTTAATAAACGGATTTAATAACGGATTTTAAAACGGATTTTAATAACGGATTTAATAACGGATTAATAATAACGGATTTAATAACGGTCATGATTTAATAAACGGATTTAATAACGAATATAATTGAAATTTAATAAGGATTTAATAACGGATTTAATAACGGATTTAATAATTTTTAAATAATGAATCGGTAGTAGAACAAGATTTGAATGGATTCATAGAATATTTAAAATTAGATGTAAGAGAAAGAAATTCAAAAGATATTATTATAACTGATAATCTACTCAAAGCATTAAAGGATATTATTAAAGATTTGAAAGATATCAAAATTCAATTCGGTATAGAAGTTGAATTTATTAAAGATGAAGAGATTAAAACATGCAGAATCTCAAATAAGGCTATAGAATTATATGATAATTTTTTCGATGACGGAATAAAAAAGATTAAATGAAAAGATAAAATTAGAAGCGAACTAGGAAGCAGTTGGAAATTAAACCGTATATTGGAAATCAATTTAATGATTACTAAATTTAGTAATATGAGTAATTGGCAGGACATGGAAATTTAGAATTACCAAAAACGTTAAAGAATAAAAAAGCAGTAATTAATATTAAAACTGATGATAACAAATGTTTCCTTTATAGTATTCTAGCTATGTTGAAATATAAGGATGTCAAATATCATAAAGATCTAGCTATTTCATATCAACCGTATTTAAAAGATTTGGTATATACAGAAACAGATTTCCCTATGCGATTATGTAATATCCCCAAATTTGAAAAACAAAATGATTTTAAATATTCAATTAATGTTCTACAGTGGATTGAAAATAAAGAAGCTGAAATGATGACGATGTAGTTATTAAACATCCTAATGTAAATATTATTCATCGATCAAAGGTAATAGGTGGGGAACCAATTAATTTATTGTTGATTGAAAATCAAGATAAGTATCATTATGTTCCTATAGTTCATATAGATCGATTGTTAAATTCGAAGAAGAAAATAAATGATACTATAATTCAAAGTCGTTGGTGCAAACGATGTTTAAATGGATTTAGAGACGAAACAGCATTGAATAACCATAAAACTTTGTGTGATAAAAAATCAAGTTGGAACAACATTATTTAGTATGCCAAAGAATAAAGAATTAAAATTCAAAGAATTTCATAAAATGGTAACACCTCCATTTGTAATTTATGCCGACTTTGAGTCTATTTTAACCGCCTGATGAAAATATTATCAGAAACATATGTGCAGGACTATTACTAATCAATAACTTCACAAATGAATCAATTTATAAAGATTGTTGGTCTTAACTGTGTAAAAGATTTCCTATTAGAAGTAACGAGAATTGCCAATGAAGTTGTTCTTCCATATTATAATAATGAAGGCAAAAAATTAATAAAAAATGACAACAGAGATGAAAAAAGTTTTAAAGATAGTACATTATGTTATCTTTGTAAAAATGATATTAAAGAACCCGTTCGTGATCATGACCATTTCACAGGTAAATATTTAGGAGCTGCCTGTAAAATTTTGTAATGTGTCTAGAAAATATTAAATAATTTGCCAGTAGTTTTTCATAACTTGAAAGGATACGACATGCATCATATTTTGAAGTATGGAATCAGTCATTTCAAAGAATGGAATATATCTTGCATTCCAACTACTACAGAGAAGTTTCTATCATTGAATATGCACTTGAATAATATTACTATTAAATTTATTGATTCATATCAATTTATAAATAGTAGTTTGGAAAAGGCCGTATCAACAAAAAAGAATTCCATTGACTAGTTCTCAATTTCCAAACAATTTAATTCATTCAAAAGGAATATTACCGTATCATTTAATAACAAGCTTGGAAGTATTGGAATCTATAACCAGTTTGCCACAAAATGGGATATTATTAGTCAACCCGATTACGATAAAGCTATTGAAATCTGGCAGAATAATAATTGTAAAACATTGAAGGATTATATGATGGTCTATATGAAACTAGATGTGTACTTATTAGCAGACTACTTCCAACAGTTTCGTCTCAAATCTATTAACAATAATGGCTTAGAACCTTTGAATTTCTTAGGAATTCCAGGAATGAGTTGGTCGTCATCATTAATTTCATTAAAGAATCCAATAGAGTTGATTACTGATAATGATATGTATAATTTTTACGAAAGTGGAATACGTGGGGGTCTTACTTTTGTAAATAAACATCATGTCGTATCGAATGCTAATACAGAATTATATATACATTGATATAAATAACTTGTATGGGTGGGCTTTAAGCCAAAAATTACCGAATGGAGGATTTAAATGGATACAAAATAATGACGTGGAATCTGTAAAAACAAATTATGGATGAATGTAAAAATGGAGATTTAGAATCGTTGGATTATGGATATACTATGGAGGTTGATTTGAAAATTCCTCGTAAAATACAAAAGAAATTAAACGATTTACCTGTAGCAGCTGAGAAGATGTGTCCACCAAACACACTAAGATTCCGAAACTTTTACTTACACATTATCCGAAGAAAAATTATGTTTTGCATTGGAGATTGCTTCAATGTTATTTGAAATTAGGTGTTGTAGTAACAAAATTCCATCGAGCTGTTCGGTTTAATCAAGATTCAATATTCAAGGAATATATCGATAAAAATACTAAATTGAGAGCCGAATCGAATAGTGAGTTGGAAAGAACTTTTTCAAGTTGTTGAATAATAGTCTTTATGGTAAGTCTGTCGAGAATTTGAAAAACAGACTAAATCTAAGAATATGCAATACGGCTAAAAAAATTGATTGTACAGACTTCAAAGGCTACCTTTAGAAAATCAATCAAAATTGCCGATGAACTGATTGCTTGCATGATGAATAAGGAGGATATTGTTTAGATAGACCAACTTATATCGGTCAAACTGTTTTGGACTTGTCAAAATTACGTATGTATGATCTACAATATATTGAATTGGAGAATTATAGAAAGAATTCAATTGTGAAATTAATATTGTTGCAGGAGACACTGACAGTTTCTTCTTGGAATGTGTTAATGTCAAGTTAAATACACTGCTTGCTGCTATGAAGAGTGATAATTTGTTGGATACTTCTAATTATGATGTTGATCATCCATTGTATAGTAGAAAATTTGGATTCAGTTCTCGTAAATTCAAAGATGAGTCAAAGGGAATTAGATATAAAGAATGGGTCTTTTTAAGACCTAAATGTTATAGTCTATTAGCAGAAAAAGAATCAATGAAGGCTAGGGATTAACTTGAAAAATACAGAATTAAATCATCAGAAATATTTGGATTGTTATAACAATGATGAAACAATATCAGTACCTCAATTTACAATTTACAACAAAAAATCATCAACTGTATAGTATCAAGACCAATAAAATAGCATTATGTGGAAAAAGATAATAAGAGGAAATGGAATAATATTAATAAAAATATCAGTGTTCGTATGGATATGAAGATTCCGATGACGATGAAGAAAATGTAGATATTAATAATAATTTTCATTTTTTGAACATACCGAGGACAATGAAGATTTTCATAATTTGGATAATTTTATTGAAAATTTTGTATTGAATTTGTCTTTTATTATACTTTTTATTTTTTTAAAAAATTTTTACTGTATTGTTTTTTTTTTTTTTTTTTTTTTATTTTTTTTTTTAAATTTAATTATTTTGAATATTTTAATTTCATTTTTAAAAAATCATGTATGAACCCTATAGCATGGGAGATATTTGCGTTGTATGACTCTATAGCAAAATTTTAATTTATTAATTTTAATTTTAATTTTAATTTTATTTTAATTTAATTTAAATTTTATTTTTAAAAAATACATGTATGACCCTAGTACATCGCGGATATTTTTCCAATTGGACTTGTATGGAAACTCTATATTGCAAATTATTACAATATATTAATTTTATTTAATTTTAATTCTAACTCTATAAGATTTAAGTTTTTAATAAATAATTATCATGATTACCCTATATGCATGGGATTATTTTACGTTGTATCATTTTAAAAATTATTTGAAAATACATTGTATGTGACCCTATAGCATCAGAAATTTTTAATTAATTTTCATTTATATATATTCTTATAATATTACATTATTTAAAATATATATTTTTATGAAATATCACGAAATATCAGTCTTATTGAGTAAAATTATTTTTTAAAAAATAGATTTTCAGAACAAATAAATCACGTAAAAATATTTATTAGAAAAAGTTTATTGAAAAATTGACATTTACCTGAAAAAGTTTAAAATAAAAATTTAAAAAATTATTAAAAATACTCAGTCTAAAAATCAATTTAAAAATTTAAAAAAATTTAAAAAAATTTATTTATAAGAGTGAACATTTTAATATACCCTAGAGATAGAAAAGACTTGGAAAGCAAACCTTCCCAGCTAGGCGAGAGTGGTAATTCCAAAAATAAGCCTCATGCTTATTAGTGATACAATAACTTATGATACTACACCTAACTAAATTAATGTATTATTTTGTACAATGGATATAAATTCACTTTTTTTTTGTAAGAAAACCTCTGCGAAATCACATACATCGTCTATGTTGGTGGATAGTATCTTACGGACAATAATGCTCCTTTCTGCTAAACGACCAATGCAAACAAAAATTGGTTTTGTGGAATACCTAGATATTCATAAAAATTGAATATTACGACATTAAGAAAGCAAAGAGAACATGGATTTAAGAATCACCTACATAAAATATGTGATTTTGAAGTGATACCTAGAAGAAGAATTTGGCACATATTAGAAAAATATCTACACGAAAGGAAAATGCGCCTATTAGTCAATTATCGCCAATATATTAAATTGTCCAATATTGTTAATGTTGAGTCCAAGATGATTTTCTTAAAATAGTCTGACATTAGTATGGGTTTATGATTAGAATAAAGATCCAGCAAAATTGACCTCCATACATAGATTTGAAACGGAAATACGATTGTGAACAGGTCCGACTATAAACGAGGAGTTTGTGATAGTCCATCTTCAGAGGCAAATAGAGGCAAAAAGGTTCTTGCATAGGATTAGTGTGAATGACAGTGAGAACCTCGAATACATGATTTCGATACGAATAAATTGTTTCCAGCCAAGACGCGATCTTTTGGATTGTTGTCTAAAGCATTTTTTGGTGAAGCCTGGAGCGAACACGAGTAATCATACAACGCCTAATTAATCAGAATATATTTCCATCACGGGTCATACTCTCTCAACAACTATAACTTTTAATATCGGAGAAAATATCTTTAGGTAGGATGGAAGGAAAAGAGAATGAAGATGTACCTCATTAAGGACAAATATCAAACTGATTAAAAATCCATGTTGGAGCTCTCGTTGACTGCTTTGAGTAGGTAATAAAAACCATACACCCGAATTTTCTTGTAACTTAATTAAATGTGGATATCAAGATGGAAGGGTTTGTATGCTTCCACAGCACAAATTAGTATCTTTGCTGTTATACATGGGTCTAATCTGTAAATCGTAACATCAAATAGGTATTTCGTATCTTCATTTTCACACATTTGAAATTGTGTCCGGCCCATCTCCTGCGCAAGACCACCTTTTCCTTCATAGCCTCTGAAGATGAGCTATCACAAATTGGAAGGTCGCCTTTCAACATCTTTTCCGCGCTCAATCTATGTGGGGCCATTGTCTATATTGTGGGCATTTTTGCGTAGTTATTTCATACGAACCCATACTTGTCAGACTTTTGAAATCATCTTAAGGCTCACATTTAACAATGGACTAAGATTTAATTTGCGATTTTGCAACATGGATACTTCGATGTAGTATCTGTCTGCCAATTCTCTCATCTTTCCAACGAAACACTTTTTGCTGGTCTACCATCGCCCTTATTTATGATTATCTATTAAATGTTCGTCTATATAATTTCATTTTGACATTTTAGCTTGTTGAAATCCACAGCAAAACGCATTTTTTGCATGTTCGTAAGCATAGAAGGAGCAATATTGGATTAAAACTATTCGCCATTATTTGTCATAACTTGATATGTGTATTCAATGTGTTCAGATGTGTTTCTGAGAGGTTTTATATACAAAAGTATTAGGCAAATATTAACATTTAGAGTAGGAGTGTGGATTGTGTGCCATAGGATAAAGCATGGGCTATTTATATATTATTATATATATTAATACAAAATAAATGATAATCCTCTAATTTTAATAATAACTGTGAGATATAAAAAAAAATAATATATACAAATAAACTAAAAATGAACTGAAGAATATTTTTGCTTTATTACAAGTCTTTACTTAATATTGTGATTTTATAAAAAAAATTTTTTGAAATATTTAATAAATTTTTTATACAATTTTTAAACTACATTATAAGATTAGAAGATAATTTTAATTATAAATAATTTTAATTTAAATTTTTTTTATATATACAATTATTAATCGCCTATTTAGCATTTTGTTTACTCAAAAATCTATTATTAATTTAGTTATCAAATTTTTTTTGTACGATGATTTTATTACAAATATTTTATTTAAAATTTTTCACATTATATGATTATTCATCGTTTGATATTTTTTTCAAAAAAACTTTTTTTAAAAAAAATTCAAAATTAAAATTTAAAAAATAAAATAATTTTAAATATAAAATTTCATATTGACTCATTATTATATTGATATTAAAAAAAGGTTCATTACTATGTATTTCCTTTTTATATAATAATAATTTTATAAAATGTATACAATAATAGCGTAAATTATACATCATTATCGTACACTGTCTATTATGTATTGTTTGGTTTATATATGTTACTTTTGGGTCTATCACTATCTATCATCATTATATTAAATATAAAATTAAAATAATAATTAAAAATAAATATTCTTATATAGCTACATTAGGGAGACATTTCTCATTGTATTTATTTTTAAATATTAAATTTTTTTAAAATTATATTATAATATTTGGATTAAAACAGTAATTTATCCCATGCTAATTATTTAATATAGATGCCATTGACATAGTTTTATTATGATGTTTATATAAAAAGTAATCAAAAGTTAAAATTTATTCTATCCACAATTCAAAATTCTCCAATATTCAAACCCCCTATATCTTCTTGGTCGTTTTTTTTCGTTCTCCTCCCCTTCATCATCCAATCTTTATTCGTAAACTTTTCTCGATTCCCCGTTTTTTTTATTCTATTCCTCATACATTTCCCCCGCATTCTATATTTTACCCACACGCAATTTTATTACTCCTTCAAAACTACACCATAGACACTATTAGGCACGTATCATACAACCGTTAATTTTTTAAAATAATTAAATTTTAAATTTAAAATAAATTAAAATTAAATTAAATTAAAATTAAAAATTAAAATTTTGGCTATAGAGTCATACAACGCAAATATCCCATGCTATAGGGTCATACATGTATTTTTTAAAATAAATTAAATTAAATTAAAAATTAAAAAAAAATTAAATAAAAAAATTAAAAAAAAAAAAAAAAAAAAAAAAAAAAAAAAAAAAAAAAAAAAAAGTATAATAAAAGACAATTCAATACAAAATTTATTCAATAAAATTATCCAAATTATGAAAATCTTCATTGTCCTCGGTATGTTCAAAAATGACCAAATTATTAATATCTACATTTTCTTCATCGTCATCGGAATCTTCATATCCATACGGAACACTGATATTTTTATTAATATTATTCCATTTCCTCTTATTATCTTTTCCACATAATGCTATTTTATTGGTCTTGATACTATACAGTTGATGATTTTTTGTTGTAATTGTAAATTGAGGTACTGATATTGTTTCATCATTGTTATAAATCCAAATATTTCTGATGATTTAAATTCTGTATTTTTCAAGTTAATCCCTTAGCCTTCATTGATTCTTTTTCTGCTAATAGACTATAACATTTAGGTCTTAAAAAGACCCATTCTTTATATCTAATTCCCTTTGATCATCTTTGAATTTACCGAGAACTGAATCCAATTTTCTACTATACAATGGATGATCAACATCATAATTAGAAGTATCCAACAAATTATCCTCTTCATAGCAGCAAGCAGTGTATTTAACTTGACATTAACACATTCCAAGAAGAAACTGTCAGTGTCTCCTGCAACAATATTAATTTCACAATTGAATTTCTTTCTATAATTCTCCAATTCAATATATTGTAGATCATACATACGTAATTTTGACAGTCCAAAACAGTTTGACCGATATAAGTTGGTCTATCTAAACAAATATCCTCCTTATTCATCATGCAAGCAATCAGTTCATCGGCAATTTTGATTGATTTTCTAAAGGTAGCCTTTGAAGTCTGTACAATCAATTTTTTAGCCGTATTGCATATTCTTAGATTTAGTCTGTTTTTCAAATTCTCGACAGACTTACCATAAAGACTATTATTCAACAACTTGAAAAAGTTTCTTTCCAACTCACTATTCGATTCGGCTCTCAATTTAGTATTTTTATCGATATATTCCTTGAATATTGAATCTTGATTAAACCGAACAGCTCGATGGAATTTTGTTACTACAACACCTAATTTCAAATAACATTGAAGCAATCTCCAATGCAAAACATAATTTTTCTTCGGATAATGTGTAAGTAAAAGTTTCGGAATCTTAGTGTTTGGTGGACACATCTTCTCAGCTGCTACAGGTAAATCGTTTAATTTCTTTTGTATTTTACGAGGAATTTTCAAATCAACCTCCATAGTATATCCATAATCCAACGATTCTAAATCTCCATTTTTACATTCATCCATAATTTGTTTTACAGATTCCACGTCATTATTTTGTATCCATTTAAATCCTCCATTCGGTAATTTTTGGCTTAAAGCCCACCCATACAAGTTATTTATATCAATGTATAATAATTCTGTATTAGCATTCGATACGACATGATGTTTATTTACAAAAGTAAGACCCCCGTATTCCACTTTCGTAAAAATTATACATATCATTATGATCAACTCTATTGGATTCTTTAATGAAATTAATGATGACGACCAACTCATTCCTGGAATTCCTAAGAAATTCAAAGGTTCTAAGCCATTATTGTTAATAGATTTGAGACGAAACTGTTGGAAGTAGTCTGCTAATAAGTACACATCTAGTTTCATATAGACCATCATATAATCCTTCAATGTTTTACAATTATTATTCTGCCAGATTTCAATAGCTTTATCGTAATCGGGTTGACTAATAATATCCCATTTTTGTGGCAAATGGTTATAGATTCCAATACTTCCAAGCTTGTTATTAAATGATACGGTAATATTCCTTTTGAATGAATTAAATTGTTTGGAAATTGAGAACTAGTTAATGGAAATCTTTTATTGTTGATACGGCCTTTTCCAAACTACTATTTATAAATTGATATGAATCAATAAATTTAATAGTAATATTATTCAAGTGCATATTCAATGATAGAAACTTCTCTGTAGTAGTTGGAATGCAAGATATATTCCATTCTTTGAAATGACTGATTCCATACTTCAAAATATGATGCATGTCGTATCCTTTCAAGTTATGAAAAACTACTGGCAAATTATTTAATATTTTTCTAGACACATTACAAATTTTACAGGCAGCTCCTAAATATTTACCTGTGAAATGGTCATGATCTCGAACGGGTTCTTTAATATCATTTTTACAAAGATAACATAATGTACTATCTTTAAAACTTTTTTCATCATCTGTGTCATTTTTATTAATTTTTTGCCTTCATTATTATAATATGGAAGAACAACTTCATTGGCAATTCTCGTTACTTCTAATAGGAAATCTTTTACACAATTAAGACCAACAAAATCTTTATAAATTGATTCATTTGTGAAGTTATTGATTAGTAATAGTCCTGCACTTATTGGCATATGTTTCTGATAATATTTTTCATCAGGCGGTAAAATAGACTCAAAGTCGGCATAAATTACAAATGGAGGTGTTACCATTTTATGAAATTCTTTGAATTTTAATTCTTTATTCTTTGGCATACTAAATAATGTTGTTCCAACTTGATTTTTATCACACAAAGTTTTATGGTTATTCAATGCTGTTTCGTCTCTAAATCCATTTAAACATCGTTTGCACCAACGACTTTGAATTATAGTATCATTTATTTTCTTCTTCGAATTTAACAATCGATCTATATGATATAGGAACATAATGATACTTATCTTGATTTTCAATCAAATAAATTGATTGGTTCCCCACTTTACCTTTGATCGATGAATAATATTTACATTAGGATGTTTAATAACTACATCGTCATCATTTTCAGCTTCTTTATTTTCAATCCATTGTAGAACATTAATTGAATATTTAAAATCATTTTGTTTTCAAATTTGGGGATATTACATAATCGCATAGGGAAATCTGTTTCTGTATATACCAAATCTTTTAAATACGGTTGATATGAAATAGCTAGATCTTTATGATATTTGACATCCTTATATTTTCAACATAGCTAGAATACTATAAAGGAAACATTTGTTATCATCAGTTTTAATATTAATTACTGCTTTTTTTCTTTAACGCTTTTGGTAATTCTAAATTTCCATGTCCTGCCAATCTACTCATATTACTAAATTTAGTAATCATTAAATTGATTTCCAATATACGGTTTAATTTCCAACTGCTTCCTAGTTCGCTTCTAATTGTATCTTTCATTTAATCTTTTTATTCCGTCATCGAAAAAATTATCATATAATTCTATAGCCTTATTTGAGATTCTGCATGTTTTAATCTCTTCATCTTTAATAAATTCAACTTCTATACCGAATTGAATTTTGATATCTTTCAAATCTTTAATAATATCCTTTAATGCTTTGAGTAGATTATCAGTTATAATAATATCTTTTGAATTTCTTTCTCTTACATCTAATTTTAATATTCTATGATATCCATTCAAATCTTGTTCTACTACCGATTCATTATTTAAACCATTACCTATTTATTTAAATCAAATTTAATTATTTATTTTATTAAAATTTATTAAATTTTTAAATCTTATTAAATCCGTTAATTAAATTAAGTTTTTAAATTTATTTTTTATTTTTTTCCATTTCGTTCCGTTATTAATCCCGTTATTAAAATCCGTTATTAATCCGTTATTAAATCCGTTATTAATCCGTTATTAAATTAAATCCGTTATTAAATCCGTTATTAAATCCATTAAAATTAATCCGTTATCCGTTATTATTATTAAATCCGTTATTAAATCCGCCGTTATTAAATCCGTTATTAATCCGTTATTAAATCCGTTTATTAAATCCGTTATTTATTAAATCCGTTATTAATCCGTGTATTAAATCCGTTATTAAATCCGTTATTAAATCCGTTATTAAATCCGTTATTAAATCCGTTATTAAATCCGTTATTATTAAATCCGTTATTATTATTATAAATCCGTTTATTAAATCCGTTATTATTATTAAAAATTTCGATTATTTATATGCAATCTAATTTATAAAATCCTTTAATATACGTAATAATTATAATCAGATTATTATAAAATATCCGTTTTAAAAATTTATAATTTTGAATTATTAAATCCGTTTATTAAAATCCGTTTTTAATAACTTAATCCGTTATTAAATCCGTATATTAAATCGTATTTATAAATACCTGTTTTTAAAATTTAATATTTTTCCAATGTTATTATTTTATTTAAATCCGTTTTATAAATCCGTGTTTATATATAATCTGTTTTTATTAAATCCGTATTATTAAAAAATCCTAGATTAAATTAATATCCGTAATATATAAATCAGTTATTATATAAAAATTACCGATTTATTAAAATCCGAATTATTTAAAATCCGTATTATTAAATTCGTTAATTAATTCCCGATTAATATATAAATATACACGTATATTATTAATAATCCTATTAAATCCGCATATATTAAAATCCGTTTAAATATAAATAACCGTTAATTAAATTCCAGATTATTAATCACAGTTATTAATTCCGTTACTTAAAATATCAACGAATTATATAAAATCCGTTTATTTAAATCCGATAATTAAAACTCTTCCTGTATTATAATTAAAAATAATAACCAGTTATCTATAAACATCCCCGTTTTTTTTTTAATATAATTCCGTTTTATATAATTTTCCGTTTTTAATTCCGTTTTTATATATCCGTTATTAAATATTCTCGAACTTTTATTAAATCCGTATTATAATCCGTTTTTTTATTTTAAATCCTGTTATTAAATCTCGTTTATTTTATTAATCCGTTATTAAATTCCGTTTTATTATTAAATCCACGTTAATATATATCTCTGTTTATTTAAATCCGTTATTAATCCGTTATTAAATCCTTATTAATCCGTTATTAATCCGTTTATTAAATTCCATTATTAAATCCGATTATTAAATACCAGATTATTAAAAATCCCGATTATTAATAAATCCGTTAATTAAAATCACCAGTTATTAATCCAGTTATTAAATCTCAGATTATATTAATTAAATCTTTATTAATTCACAGATTAAATTATAATCACGTTATATTACAAATCCGTTAATTTAATCTCTCGTTTATTTAAATCCTTATTTTAATATCCGTTATTTTAAATCCGTTTATTAAATCCGTTTATTAATGCCGTTTATTATAATCCGTGTTTATTCCGTAAAATTAAATCCGTTATTTTTTAAATCCGAGTATAATAAATCCGTATATTTATAATCGTATATTTAATAATCCGTTTTTTATTTAAAATTCGTTTATTAAATCCGTTATATAAATACCAGATAATTTTTTTTATTTAAAATACTTCGTTTATTAAATCCGTTATAAATTTTTTATTAATTTCTCGTTTTTTTCGGTTTTTTTAATTAATCCGTTATTATACGTTTTATTAAATTCCCGTTTTATTAAATCGCGTATTATTA
>JACMZG010000095.1:57770-83040 GCA_018340805.1 Microvelia longipes
CCAAGAACTGCAATAAACAATAGAAAAAAAACTCTCTCTAACCAATCAACCATTAACTATCAGTAAACTTAAATTCTCAGATTCACAATTTAAACACTACTACACACTACACCGTATCACTTCAAATATAACACAAAAATAATAACATCTACGCTTTGTCTAGAGAGATCCATTCACTACTATATATAATCATCCTACTATCATGACGTATAACAACATTGTTCATGCCATTGAGAGAAAAGTGCGCATACATAACATTACTTCACAAACCGAACCACTAATTCACATAAAACACATTACAAGAAGTGATGGATAGGTCCCGCAAAAAATACAATATAAATATAAACGTATTATATCAAATCTCGAATTGCCTTAACATTCAAATATAAAAAATTCCAATAAGCATTCATCCACTTGTGATTAGCTTTATTACTGAAATGACCAATAAGAACAACAATGTCTAACGTCTTACTGTCTCCGATAACGCCACTCACCTCCTCAATCTTTTTATTCCAGAATGCCAATTCTACAAAAACACCATCTCCATGTAATATTAACCTGGAACCAAAAACCGCTTAACCATAACGAATCTGCTCTCATTCTTGTATTCCCTTTGGCCATCAATATTTCCAAAACAATAAAGCACAAATCCATAAGACTCGAAAGAAAAATCAATCTAGCAACATTTCAACCAAGACTAAAACACCGCGATACTTGAACATTCCACAAAATGTCATGGAACATAAATAACATTATTTGCATTATCATTGATACTACAAAAAACCACAACTCAGACTGAGCTTGAATTTTCATTCAATTAATCCAAAACGTCCCAAGAATGAAGGTCAAGCCAATAATCTACAACAAGTGTATTGCAAACACACACCACGCAAACATACTAGTTCACAACAAAATTAGTAAATCTTCCACACACCCAAACTTGACCTGGGTACTATACAATAAGCGAATAATAACAACAGGAATTAAGACATTTAAGCTTCTCATAAAACTGGCTCAATTTATGAATTTTGAGTCCTTGAGCCAAAGCCAATCTAAATATCCCAAGGTCATCACCGTATAATTGATCTATCCTATATATCCGTTTATACCATGATGAAGCAAACGGTACACTAACTTGGTCCTATGATAATAAATTGACGCTACTAATGAAATCATCTATACATGTACGATCCAACCATATAGATTCTACAAGAGAGGACCAATCTATACACACCAACAATAATAGTTTAGCCAACTGTTATCACATAGAGAATATGCATGTAAGAAATTACGCTAATTATTTCCAGGAGGTATTCTAAATCCCCTTATAATAATCGACCGGACATGAGAATATACAAAACAGGAGACGTTATATGATGTTCTCTCATTAAAATCCTAAGTTCAATATAGGAAATTTTGTCAAAGAGATACAAGCATCATAGACTCTCAATAGTGGTAAACGTAAAAAATGAACTGCTTCATCTATTCTTAAAACACTTATGTTCCTAGGAATACACTTTGAAAACTTAAATCGTAATAAACTATTACCAATCATTTAATTCCCTTCAAAGTCTCTTTATATCAAACTATTCATTAAACCTAATACAACTGGTACCCATATCGTGAGCAGTACACTAAATTCTATCAAGAACTAAAGCTTCAATATCATTTTCAATTACTCATTACTTATATCCCATCAAACACTTGCAGACACGATTAGTTGGTTTCATTTCATTACAATAAACTATTAAATCCAAACGTTCTTTGCCATCCTCCCATCAGCTCCTCCACCCACCACCACGCTCACACCCACACACCTCTCACTCCATGATGCCTAAATGCAAATTAACCAAGGTAACCTAGTGTTACCCTCTATAAACCAAGCAATGCTAACCTATCAACAAATCATCGTTTTCCTTGTACAACTCCACGAACACACACATCAATTATTACCTCTAGAACCATTGCTTCTCCTGTGTGAACATTCAATAGCTACTTTACTATACAATTGGGAAATAATTATATATAAACGGTAAAGTCCATCAATCGCTACTACTCCCACTACACCGTCTAAATAAAAACGGCAATCACCAAATCAACAATGAAATACAGCTCTTTATTATTCGGATCGAATAAGATAACAACTTTGCTTGGTAACAAACCTTGCGTAGAAAATTGTTCTCACATCCACATAACACAATTGAGAACCAGCAGATATTCCAAGTAGGGTTTTGCATAACCATGCCACTTTACATATATTTGTTTAATTCCACAAACCCTTCTGGATCTTTATAATGTCTTTCATTTCTAATAGCTGTTGGTTGGATCCAACTAACTTGTTAATTCCGTGTTCATAAAACTTCCAGCAATGATATTCTTCATGATCTTTTGTCACATACATGATTGGATTTTTTTACTATATGACTTCCACATAGGATTTAGATACACTTCATCACCTCCAGTACTATTGAAATTCTTGATGAAATGGAGCAGCTGATATCATTTGAAATGTCCTTACATGAATCACACCACTATTAAATATTTTCGGTTCTTAGAATTAGGACCTGTTCTGAACTGTTTAAATAAACCATAACCATACAATTTTTACATAATGAACTATCAGAATACATCACTCAACTGGCCTTGCTCCATTTATCCTTTGTGACCTTGCTATGATTATAATCATCCAATTAGTATTTCGGCAACACATAGATCCTGTTATTAACCGGTAATCCACAAAGTACACTATTTTTCATTGCACTCATAATTTCGACTTACAAAATCTTTCACATGCGCTGCGTTTATACTGTGAAAATACATGAACTCTAATCTAACTATCCAAGGTGATAAATGACACTCTTGACTTTTTGAACTTGTAAGAATCCCCTTTCCTAAACAGTTGCAAAATTATCTGGAATGTTCATCTTTTACAACCAATTAACTTGATTGCAGCTCCATATCACTAATGCTGATTCTTGATTTGACTCGAGAACAGCTGCTTTGAATCGCTTAAAATATCAACACCAATGTTAATTATATGTAACTACTTCATTATTCTCGAATATGGAACCTCATTTCCGATCAAATTCATTGCCACTAAATTCGTCAAGTCTCAAAAGTATATTTACTAGTCTTGTGGAAGATCTTTTTTCAACACTTGGTTTGTTCAGGCTGTCAATGCCTAACTGGTTCGTAAACCCAAACTTTTCTCTCTGACTTTTGAGTCATCTTTTATTCGTTCTTCCCACCAACTTCTTTCTCCGCCCCTTGGAATCTGCTTGGATATTCCCGGGTCCTGTCAAATATTCTTCCCATTTGTCCTTTACACAATTTGGAGATGAACTTATTCCGCTTAAAATCTTGATATGCTCCTAAAACTCATGTCTATAGAAAATTCGATAATACTAAGATAATCACAATTAGGTATTTAAGCTCACAGAAACCACCCACTTTGATTTATCATATTACAACTTCTCACTAATATCGTATCTTTTAGACTTACAACAGTGACAACACACCGATTCTCATGTGAATCGCATGTAATAGTTTGCTTTTTAGCTCCTTTTAACTTACAATCTCGCCATTACTTTGACAACATTCAACAATAATTTTCAATCAAATTCCTCAATAACCAATCACCTGGGAACATATTGTAAACTTCTAACTCTTGACCTTTTGGAGTTTGCAGTAATGCCATTAATAAATGAAAGACTTTTTTTCTAATGACATAAATATTTAAATAACATAACATAGATTGTATAGCTTCAAACCGATTTTATTATTAAAATGTCATTCTCTTTCACAACTTTTTGAATTTCTTCTTGTTGATCTCTTCTTATTTGCGATATTACTAAATTTTCTATATAAAACTCATAATTCTCAATCAATTACACACAGTTACTTTGATTGCTCACTTGATTGCTATCTATATGATTGCATTTTATTAAACCACTAATCATTTCATGTCTCCATTCGATTGTAATTCCTTGATTGATTTTTTGATTGATTTTAACTTATTGATTTCATGATTCGTGCCATCTTCGTTCACCATTCGGATGATACCCTCACATTTGAGACTCTACAATAAACTATCTAGTAAAAATTTTGCCATTTCGTAAAATAAGTTAACATACTTAATACTTACAAAGTAAACATTTATTACCACTGATGTTCCCATAGGGTTGAAAAATAATCCAGTATCTAACTCGATAGATAAACAGGCCACATCGATCCACTCTGACTCCACGCTAGAAAAAAAATTATACAGGATTTATAACCGTTGCCTAACCTTGAACAACATCTAGTAGAACAATGTCCATATCTGTTTGGAACGCTTATCTTGCTACGAAAATACCAAGCAATTGTTTGATCTCTTGCGATCATAAATTATTTGAAATACCTAAACAATTATTAAGCAAACGATTTAAAAATCTACGAGTTCTATACTAACACCCACAACCCCTTGAATGAACAAGATTCTGTGGAATGAATAATCCAGTCCAAAAACACCAAACAAACAACCAAAACCCCAAAAAACCCAGACATGATCTTATCAATTTTCTGAATAAAAAGTAAAAAGTCTCGTATTCTTCTTAGATATGCTACCTAGATAAAAATCATAAACAACAATAACATCACCTTTACTTAACTAACCTTCAGCCTAAAAAATTGATCATCAAATCAAACGATTATAATAAATTAATTTTTATGATTGCAAATTCTGATTATGAGTTCATCATGATATCCCTTCATTTGCTCCTCTACTGCCAATATATCTTTGAATTCGATTTGAATAACTTGATCTATTAAAATCAGTATTAAACAACACAAACCAAGGTTTTCCCACAGCTACCCACACTCGGAAAAATCAACAAATTTTTGAGAAACGCCCATCCATACTGTCCTTAAACCATTTGTTAGTCAGTATCAAATTCAAATACATAAATATTAGTACTTAATATACCCTAATCACTTCCCTAAATGACTTACTCGTTTGAAAATGATTGCAAACATCTAATTATACAAAGAAAAAGAACAAGATCAATCCAATTATAAGTACAACAAAAAAATTATGAATTTCAATTGGAAAACACACTCCAATTGTGGAAAATGTAACTAAAAAGCATATCTACATTACGTTTCTTCTCAATCGAAGATAAAATAGCAAGAATAATAAGAAATATGTAAAAAAAGACCATGATAACAAAGATAACTAAAGTAATCACACATATCGACAGAACATACGCTTCAACTATCGGTTCCAGTGTTGTCGAAAATTTTAAGGAAATCAATGGTTAATTTCCTCATCAACATCATTTAAAAAATAGCCAAAACAATAAAATAGAAACACATGCTCTATGAACCCGGAAATATCATTCCAGAGGTTACGTAAATATCGAAATACGACCAAATTTCATGTGAAATATATTTAACAAGCGGAACAAGTATGTACTTGTTGGAGATAAAACATTAAATTATAACCACTAGTGCGGATTCTCATATTAAATAAGATTTAATTAAATTACATTAACAATATTAAATTTATAATTTGTTAAATTCTAGTGATAATTCGACAGTCTGCAAAAATTACAAATAATAGAATGAAATGTTAATCATTTCGTCTGAAAAACAAAAAGAGATGTTGAAGAATTGATAATATCACAAATCGAGATAAGTTATGCCCAATTCGACGGAATCCATGAAATATCACCACAACAACCTAATTTCCTTATCAATAAAAGTGCATAAAAAGTACACAAAATGTCCAATAAATTATCTTCACACTGTAATACTTGATTGACATTGAAACATGAAAGGATAATTCACACAATCAATAGCAAAGTTGATGCAGCGCCAACAATCTAAGCAAATAAAGTTAACGCTTGAACCCATTCATCCAATATAACATGGAGGAAACATACCAAACAAACTGAAATTAATACTAAAAAAAACAAGTCATAATTGGAATAAAAATACTATCATCAGGATTACAATGCCCTTATCATCAAAGCATATCCACAACTTCCTCTTGATAGCTTTGTTAATCACTCAGAACAAGATTGAATAAATGTAATCACAAAACTCCAAATGCAATACGGATATGAGAGAAAAAATAAGAAAATATATAAAACTCGAGAATTAATCTGGTAATACAAGTTCTCATAAACTCATCAATCTTACTAACGCAAACAACGAGTTCTTATGACGACAGAAAATGGAAAAGCTCAGCTAACGAATTTCACATAAGGACATTTGCAGTAAATTCCAGTCCCCAGAAACAATATCAAAACAATTCAAATGAAAAATACGAAACTAAAAGCTCCTAAATCCACAAACTGCAATAGAGAAAACCAACATGAATAGAAAATTGGAAAACGAAATCCATGAATAACTCTACACGTAACTCTATTTGATCGGTAACACTCCTATTTAATTATATTGTTGATCCCTAGATGCCAAACTGTCAATAACCAGAATCAACAAAACCTACAGGGATCATCAAAATACGTATAAATTGAACTAACTTTGTTCTTTAAACCTCGTTTTGTTTTCTTATTAATAAAAATGATTAAGTATAACTACTAAAAAGAAAACAAAACACTATACCAAAATCAGTAAAATAAGCACAAAACCCACAAAAAATATTAATGGTGATATAATATTCCCAATGAAACAATCTACACAGTTGCATCTCGCATAACTATCGAATTCTCCACATCTGGTCTTTGAACCCTAAATCTATACAATCATTTGTAATCCAATATTACTCATCGACAGCTAATCACTATAATATACCTTTATTCCGTTAAAACATCAAACACTTCTCTGATATAAACACTAAAAATGCATGGACTTCTTCTATTTCACATCATTATCATTTTACTCTACACAATGAGGAAATTCATTATTGTCTATTCCACAAGAGATCATTGTCCACTCTATTTAGTAATCCAAACACATGATACAAAACAAGCATTGTTGTGAAAATTCTACTAAAATCTAACTAAAAAAAATACTAACTACAATAAAGTAACAATATAAATATAGCAAAAACTTGAAAAGGCGTACAACGAAATCGAATTTCTCTCAAAGTCATAACTATTCTCCGTATTGACGCTCAATAAGCTAGTTACTTAGCTCCGCATTGTGAAAAAATCAAACTGACGAACGCATCTAACTTATGTTAATGTCAATGGAGTCATTATACAACAAATTCAACTAGAAGTAAGTCAAACTAAAAAATAATAGCTTTTATATGATCCGAACCACGTTGTGTGTAATTATATTGTAATGGACAACACTAAAACAAATGTTAATCCTAAGACATTCTAATTAATTAAAATTATACATTTATGATTCCTCAAAATACACCCTCTACAATAATAAATAATAAAATCATCTAAATTCTTTTAATTCAATTCTCTAATCGAATTCATAATTTTTTATAGAGCACTTTTTCTATAATATCATTGGTTGCAGTCCTGAAACATATTAAACACAACGTCATCATACTAAAAAAGAAGACTTCTGTTATAAGACTGAAATACTTAAGGAATCACCTCCTGGAAGGAGAATGACATATCACAGTTTTTGGCATGAATTCTAATTCATCAATTATAAGCGTTTTAAATTTTATTCTAGCATTATCTTAAGGATATATTACCACACAAAAAGAATCATCTTCAGATTTGAGGAGAAATCGAAACGGATCACAGAAAATATTCGGGAACAGTCAACAAGTTCAACCTAAACTGGACCTGAAAAAATGATGAGTTTAGACTTTATGATGATGATTGATTTGCGGATATGATAAATGTCCAGTTGCCGAAGAACGCTGAAAAGGTATCAAGAAATATGAAAGGAAAATACAAACGATCTATAAACTTGAATCCAATAAATTTTAGCTTGAAATTAGCTATATAATCTTTTTCTTACTTTGTAATCTTCTTGTTATAATTTTGTTAATTCTTATTGGTGTAAATCAACTTTGGTTGATTTCATTAACTTTATTTATAAAGTTTCAAAATGCTTTATAAAATTTATAAATATTTGGAATTAGCAATGAAACTCTCAAAAACTTCAAAAATAGTTGATATCCAATAGTTGATATAAAACTAGTAAAACTAGATTCTTAAAAAACTTATCTAATTTGATTGAGTTAGAAGAAAATCAAATGTTTGGATTTAAAAAATAATACAGATTATTAAAATTATCAAAAATAACTTCTATATTATTAATTAAATTTCCCATGCTTTTAAATTATAATATTTTAGATTCAGCATAAACTTACATCCATTATAGATGGTTAAATAAATTAATTTGACGTTACTTTATTTTCATATTTTATTCACTCCTAAATCTCATTAATTACTATTCTAGAATTTTAACAATTGAAAAAAGCTCTCATTCGAAATATCTATTTTGACAAGTATGTTATTGTAATATTCAATTCTAAACATAAAATATCTCTTAAATGAAAGTTACAATCAATAAATCTATGGGAAAATAAGAAGAATAACTATTTATATTTGTGTCCATCTAAGGCAACTCGGGAGAGCCTCCGTGAGAACAAATGAAAACTATCCGTACAATTGAGACTTGATTAAAGTTTCAAGTTTATTATTGGTATTTTGAACTGTGCATATATTTCAATAGATGTGTATACTATGTATAACATAGATAGAGTCTCAGAACTGCTAATTATTGTCTACTTGATCTCATATTGCTCAAAGTGGGACTTTTTGATTTTTATAAAACTTGTATTAGATTTTGCCCCCCTAAGTTGGCGAATTTTAAGGTTTGCAGATATTCGATCAGACGCAAAGTCATCTATCGAATAGTAACCTAATCCCCGACGAAATATTGAGAAACCTTTTTATTTTTCGAAAATTTTATCTATACATGAAAGAATCGATCACCAACGAATTCCGATCGATTAGGATATAAAATCTCGACAAAAAATTTTGAAAACATCAGAAAAAATTTTCATTCCGAGACTGGGCTTCCTTCAATAAAAAATTATTTGAAACAATAAAATCTGAAACAAAATTTTAAACAAAAAATTTACTTCTTCCAACGAATTTCTAAACATTCACTAGAAATTCGAAAATTCAGAAAATCTTTATTACAACAAATTCGAAATGGACGTACCTAGTTCGCAACTACGACCACACACACAAGAAAACTACGCAATCTAGACAAAAAAAACGCATCATCCATCGAAATTCCATAAATTCCGTCAATCAAAATTACATCATTACATTAATTATTACATAGGGGAGGGGGGTCTAACGTAATGTTGCCGTGCTACACATCCCTTCTATCTTATTATTATCACATATAAATCAGTTATTCTTATTATTAAATTATTAGTCGTGATATTATTATTATATTAGTGGCTGGCAGCATCATCTAAAAATATTTAACAAGAAACCATCATAAATCACCAAAATTGAACTGCACTAAACACGCCACGCAATATACTCGATGATGACATATGGAAAATCAAAAATTCATAACATCCGAAATAATAGAGCAGGCTGAAGAGAACGAAAAGAGCCAATCGGAAAGGCGGCATGGGAAGAATCATAGGATTTCTTTCTTCACCAAAATATCTCCCAGTCTTGCCAATCAATGCGAGCTCCGAAATTCTCCTCAATTCTGACGAGAAAATATAAGGAAACAATGCAGAGAAGGAGCTCAGCAGACCTATAACAAATTCAAATTCTCTGATTTATCTTACTACAACAAAATTTTGAATTTCAGAATCAAGAAAAATCATTAAATCGCTTAATTTTTGTTCTCAAATTATGTTTATAATAACTTATTTAAAATATATACTCATAGCTTATACCCCAGGTAGTACCACTTCAGAGCCAATGAAGTGATCACATCTTCTTATTGGGAAAGAAACAAAAATAGCTGTTAATAGATTAAGACCTAATTAACATCTTATTGAAAATGAAAATAAATTGGTGTAACAAATTACCCACTCATGAATATTAATAAATTGTGTTCGAGATAAATTATCCCCCTTATTGAAATGGCAAACAAAAAATGTTGTAATAATTATAATATATAAATGAAATAAACACTAAAATATGTTTGATAAAAATCGAATCAAAGGTAAAAATGTGGTGAAAGAAATTGAAAACGTACTAGCATGTAAATAAGGCGTTAGTCGAATGAATGTGTCGAATTAACCTGTATAAATCTTAAATATGCGTAACAATTTCAGAAAAAATACCCTGACAAGAACCCATACGACACTCCATAATTGAAACTAAATAGAACAACTGATACGTATGGAAAAAAAATCTTTTTGCTAACGAGATGAACTAGTAGCTTTCTGGAACCACCTCCCCCTCGTGACGTAACATAAATCCGAGATTCTCTGCTAATATAATACTTAATCCAATTCAGTAATGACAATGTGATTAAGTGAATTATCAGAGATTAAGTGTTTTATAAAATTTCGAGTATTTATAATGAGAATTTTTACGAATTTTGGCTCAAAACTCTACGAAACATTTACCAAAACATTATTGGAAAAAATATTTTTGTCTTAACAATTTTCGGATCTTTAATTTTTTTTTTTAATTAAAATATTTTCCTGAAAATCCAAGGTCGAATGAAATTTTCAAAAAAATTTTTATTCGAAAAAATTCTCTTATTTGAATTGATATTGTACTCTCGATGGGGCAATTATTCTAACATGAAAAAAATTCTTTTCGAAAAATAAAAACAGTTTTCGAAATTCCCTTCACAATGGGTACATATTCGGATAGAGAATTTTACGGAGAGTAGATATCATAACCTAAAATATCAAAGTTATCGGTAAAAAAGTTTTAAGCCAAAAACTAAATTAATAATAAGCCAAGAAGAAGTAATCGAACCCATACCACCAAAAATTTTCGAAAATAATTTTTCAACAATCCAGTTTTTATCAAAGGATCATTTTCGCATAGAGAATTTTCCACTGTATTCTAAATGGTATACAATTCAATACCAGCTGATCTCAATGATAACAAGTTATAGGGAAACTAAATGTTTATTACATCGTAATACCAGCGGCTAAAACTTTAATGCAAATAAGCGGTAAATTTTTTTTTTTAATGCAAATAAGCGGTAAATATTCTTCAATAGCAAATAAACGGTAATAATTTTTTAAGGTTTTTATTCACAGACTTTTTATGTGATAATAAATTTTATTATTTAAGTTAGGTAATAAATTTAAGATTTAACTAATTAATAAAGATTAACTATTTGATATTTTTCATAATTATTTTAAGGTAAATAACTAAGAGAAAATTATCAAAATTAATTAGACTATTTATTAAAAGTAAATTTTAATGTTGTATTTACTATATGGTTTAAAAATAATTTCAATAGAGCTTTGCTGCTCACAGTACCTCTAGCGCAATAAATGTCTTCTGTAATGAAATTTATAAATAACAAAAGCTAATCAATTTTTAATTTCATTGTAAAAATTTGAATTTTATAAGAAATCAACATTAAGGTTTAAAAAATTATACCTTTTATAATCAAGGTAGCTTTACAGATACATATTTTTATATACCTTTGTGAGAAAGTAACTAACTATAGATAAAAATATCATAAAATTTCATATTTCCATATTATCAAAAAATATTTAAGAAAATAACAAATAATTAGCATAAAATAGTTTTTGATAAAGTAATACTGATTACAAAATAAGTAAGAAATTAAAAAAAACATATTTCTCTTAAACTTTTTTATCAAACTAAATTAATATTTTACAATATCTATATATTGACCAATAGTTTCTATGATTAATTTTTTTGTTCGCGATAATTGAGTAAATAAATTTTTCTTAAATGAATAATTAAATATATCACAAACATAAAATATGACAACTATTTAATTTTGTAATAAATTTTCTATTTTGAAAATAGTTTTACATGATTAATAAAATTTTTGCTTTATTATAATTTTTACGACACAAAATTTTCCTAAATAATTTGAATTAAAATGCTATAAGTATCTAATTCATAAGATACATTTTGAAACAAGTAACAAATTAATTTATTGAAAGCATGTTGCATAGATGAACTCTACTTAAAATAATTGAATGAAAGAATAACTAGTAAATTTTACTGAATACTTAAACAGACATTGAAAGCTTATTGAGTAAATTTTTTATCCATATTAATATCTTTGACTTAAATTTTAGTCTTTAGATTTGAAAATTTTTACAGTGTAAATAATCAGATGAATACAAATGTCACTTAATTCCTAAAATAAATTAAACTATTGTTACTAGAAATTAAAATTTAAATTAAATCAATAAATAATTAATATAATTTGATAAAACAAAAAACAACCTGTCTCTCAAAATTTTCATCAATTAAATTAAACATCTCAAAATCTCATACACAATTATCTTAATTTATAATATAAACGGCTCTAAAAGAAATTTAATTAAAATATTTATAAAAAGAGACTACATACTTAGAAAAATTTAAATCAATGAAATATGCTTAAAATATTAAAACAATAATTTTCAATATTAATAAAGGATAAATATGACAATTTAATTTTTAATTTAATAACATAAAGTTAAACATAAAATAATGGTTAAATTCTAATGATGTCTTCACCTCATAAAAGTATTTTTTATATGGTAAATTCATGATTGATTAATCAAAACAAAAATAATAGGTGCTGAGGGATAAACCTGGTAATAATTAAGAACTGATAAAAACTTAATTCGATCCGATTAATGACACTCTTCTTTAAAGAAAACTTAACTTCTACTCTGATGTAATTATTCGGTACTCTCCAAATAATTTTAATGAGAAAATCTTAATTGAAGAAAAATCCATTGAAATTAAACAAGTTTAAAAATGCAACATACTTCAAGAGATCGATTACTCGAGTTAATTGATATTTTTTCATAAAATATGAATTATTCACCCTATTAAGTGACTACATCTATTAAAATTTTATACCTTTTTACCATATTGATAAATTGTTAGAATACACCAAGACTTGGGTTGATATACTAAAAATTATAACAAACATACAGAATGAAAGAAAAACGAAAGAAGAACAAAATGACAAAACAGAACATTGTTTTTTAAACATGAATCCATAACTACAAGAGATTCGATTATTCGATGTTTAATCTGTAATAATTCACTAAAAATACTAATTTGAAATGACTACTTCTCCCTTTAGAATTCTTATTATCTTCATATACGTAAATTTGATAGCAATTTAAATGATTCTATTTATATTATATAAATTTAATGAAAAATCTGAAATTGTGAAAAGAAAACAAAACACCGATACAAACAACTAGTGTTAAAAAAAAATGAACAAACTTCACAAAGAGATCGAATAATCGAGTTAATATGTAACATTAATCAATTCATAATAAATGATGAATTCATCAAACTATTACAATGATACTTTCTTTAGAATCATTGTTACTTTTTAACCACTATTTGGATAAAAACTTGGTTAGAAACACAAATTTTGGTTAGAATACACAAATTGTTAGAATACACAAAATTTGGTTTAGAAATACACAAATTGATAAAAATACGTAAATTTGGAATTAAAAACTATAGAAATTAGTAGAAAAGGGGCGATTAAGAAAAAAAACGATCAAAACAAGAGCTTTCAAAAAATGACATACGCCAAATAATATACTTCACTGACTAATATAAACTTTTTACCATAAAAATTAATTGGAAGGCGTCCCCCCTATGACTAGTTTTATCAGTGTTATTCTTAAGAATTGGACGATAGTGGATGATTACATGTACAGATTATGTTAGCGAGGAATCTAAAGAACAAATCTTGTAAAATTGTCCAATAACATGACAACTTTTATTAATTTTTTATTCACTTTTTAAATAAACAGTTAAACTCAAATATCACGCGGAAACATCTAACCTCTGGAACTCTGACCTCATAAACTCTGAACCTTTACAGCTCTGACTTCGAAACTCGGACACTCGAAAGCTCCGAGCTCGGAGCTCAAATCATCATTGATTTCCTATCCACTCTTGTACTTAACATATACGTCTAATCAAATAATTTCTCTCAGTACAAACCTCTAACTTGAATGAAATAAATCAATTTGAGTTGCTTGTAC
The DNA here is from genome assembly GCA_018340805.1 of Microvelia longipes. Lineage (NCBI taxonomy): Eukaryota > Metazoa > Arthropoda > Insecta > Hemiptera > Veliidae > Microvelia > Microvelia longipes. The sequence goes on from JACMZG010000095.1 coordinate 71,914, forward strand.
TCAATCGTTTACTCCGTTATACTATGCCAATCTGACACAATCAGTCTCACTTGATCAGTCTTACTCTCTACTTCCTTTCTCCTTTGTGGTAACTTGAGTGTCCACGTGAGTGGTACTCTATTAGTTTGAATTAATAATGAATAATGTAGTAAGGGTATTAATCCTTTGAAGAACATTTTCATGAAAAATATTTAATAAGTAAGAAATTAGTGGTCAATTGAAGTAATAAGTAGGGCTTACTGACAAGCAATATTGAACTGCTCTAATGGTCCATATTCAATGAATAAAATAACCATATTTCCTGATAGAACAGTATTTCCCCTGAATAAAACTCGGTTTTTCCTTGATAATAACCAGTATTTTCTCGATAAAACCCATACTTTCAATAATGATAAACCATTGGTTGTAATTGTAACTATGTGAAGAAAATATTGGAATAAGTAAGAAAATTATGAAAAATATAGGAAACTGATTGAAAAATAGAGAAATGGTTGAAAATATAAATTTTGTACTTTTCTGTTAAATTTAACCATAAAATATCCTATAAATTATTAAATCTTATATTATAGGTCTCAAAACTCTAAAATTTAATATAAAACAATGTTTACTGATTCAAGAAGAAAGACTAGAGTTCCACGTGAGTGGGGACCTTTACAAATAATAATGGATATTTTTTGCTATACTAACACATTAATTTATCTGGTGAAACTGATATTTTCTATGAAAAACTAGTATTTTCATGTTTAAAGTCGCATTCTGATCAGTAAACAATAATATTTTAGAAAAATTAGAAAAATTTCATTAAAACAAAGTTTAATTAAAAAAATCCAATTAATTAATTTTTTTATTAGTCACTCAAGGTAAAAATTAGATGATATTTATGTCTTAAGTTTTTTCTGATTAAATCTCTGTATTTCTGAGGGACTTTTTCAACAAATATATTAATTTTTTAAATTTTTTCACAGTTTTCCCCTAACCTATCACCACCAGGTAGTAACACTAAATTCTTACATTATTTTATCCAATTAGATGGATTATATAGAATTATAGTATGGGGAAATACCATCAATGGTCTTATATTTTATCAATAAAACTATTATTTTTCTAACATTGTCTTATTAATTTGTCTACTTGATTAGTCTTACTAACTTATTCCTTTCTCCTTTAAGTCTTGAGTGCCACGAGAGTAGTACTCTAAATCAAATTTATTATAATTTTGGAAGAAATTTTATGAACATATGAATATGTAATAAAATTGTTTTGGAAACAATATGACAATAAATGACAAGCCTAGAGACTAACATAGTACAAATAATAGAGAATCCAAAATGAGCCTAAAATGGTGGAGAATATGACAAAATAGTGACTAGTTAATAGAAATATAGAAAATCTGCAAGATAAATACTGATAAATATGTAAAGGAAAATGGATAGATTGGAAAGAAAATTATACTGTCCATTGAACAAAATATCTCTAATCAAGTAAACAAAATATCAATAAAAATCAATCAAACCCAATTGTACAAAAGTCAACAACTTCGGTTTTGATTTGATGTAATAGCTTAGACTGGAGACCCTCTTATAACAGTCTACAACTATTACATTCATTATTAATTGAACAAATACAAATACGGGTAATTATAAAAAACAAATAAATCAAATCCCTACGTCGAATTTATTTAGTATTTTTAGTACGTTACTTAATAATATGTTTAAGGAACGTAACAACGTAGGAACGTTCCTTACAACGTATGTTTAGAAACGTTCTTCTTGTACAGCAAGCGAGTTTGAAATTAGACTCTAGGGTGCTACTACTGTCAGATCCCTGGACACTAAAGGCGTGTTCATCGTGTATCATTGCAGCTATCATTTTGAAGGGTAAATGAAAAAAAAATTCGAGCCAGAAAACAATTTTTATAAACTAAGGAAGACCTTGACGTCCTAGTACGGCGCGCAAAACAGCGGAACGTATCCAGATAACGGCATGCTTATTATTTTGCTTATTAATGAGAGTTATTTCTGTTATCAATTGTTTCACTACTGATTCCTCCTCTCATATCCACAAATTATTTTAACCAGTATTAGCACAATGACAAAAAATATTGCTGTTGTAGACAACAATTAATAACTATGACCTAATAATTTTCTTGTCGAGATTTTTGAATTTATGCAATTTGGAGTCTATAATAACGGTTAATGACGTCATAAAAAAATATTTTCCGCAAAGCACAACGAGATTAAACATTGATTTAGCACCGTTCTTTATACCCAGCGGTTACCAATCCAGGTACAGACATCGCTCAAGGTTGCTTTACACTTGTGATTGGACAAAACCGTAGATATACCAGCCGTATATATACTTATTTAACACATTAAGGGTCACACGCGCACCAACGTTTAACTAAATTGGTAATTTATTTATTTTTTACAATTCTTTAAAAACTTATTCAAGTATTTGATAAAAATGCTGTTATCTGTAGTCTTCCCTTTTCGAAAAAGCACCTACCTCCCTCTAACCTTCACGGCGCTAACCTCATTATCTCATTTTTCATTATAAAAAAGCATTAGAGAAGTCTGGTATAGCAACTACTTATTATTTGGCTAGCAGCTAAGTACAGGTCAAGTAATGAGATAGTAAATGATATAGTAAGGTAGTTTAAAGTTCAAATAAAGATTGTTCACACGAAGAGAGCTCGGAAAAGTTTTAGTTATATCAGTTCTCTATAGCATTTGATAAAATAGGATTATTTTCCGAAGATGAAACTTCAAAAGAAATGTGACTTAGAGGCAAAGATGGCAAGTAGCAGCTCCAATAATAGTAAAGGCACCATCTAGGTATCAAACTCGATCGTGGGTGCGAGGTTAAAAGCCCGACCTTTTAGCGAATTTTCATTATGAAAATGACGCTTATGAGGTTGTTCGGATGACGGAAGTTGAGAGGGGGAGTGAGCGGAATCGGTTCCTATTGGCTTCCTGATAACAAAAATATATGTCTTCTTAGTGTTTAGTTTAAGTAGAATTCTCTCACCTCGAGTACTGTGTATATTTCACCTAATTTTCTTTAAGACATTTAGAATGGCTGAAACTACCCACAAATCAGCAACCACAGGTAATCGTAACAAAAGCTGGCAATGCAATATATAACAAAATTTTAAAACAAAGCTTCTGGAAGGTCAAGAGCAGACGTTGAAGCTGCAAGTAATTAGTATTAGCTAATTAGCAAAGGCTAGACGGTTATAACTTAGAAAAGTTTGCTTGTGGAAATTACAGTAGCATCTGCAATTAGAAAAGAGATAATTCAAAGAAAGGAGCACACTATTTTAAACAATAGTATTTATTATACGCGAATCATTGCAACGATGTACAGGAAAAAAATATTTTTACGTTAATTTTTTTACTTTTTCTTGCCTACTAGCGTAGAAAAAGTATAGCAATTAAGAAATGAAGTATTCGCCTTAACACCATCATCAGCAGGATGGTCAACACTCAAGTTATATCAGAAGTCTCAATGAGCAAGACGTGCCCTCTGAAGATGATCGTGCTTTAAAAAGTTTTGTGTTCACCCTAAAATTCCAAAACCGAGATTTTATCATAATCAAATGTTCTAAGCACTTTGGATCACTATTTAATCTTGAGGACAAGCGAAACAAGTCTGAAGCCATAACGCCATTGACATTGGATCACTATTCAATTTTCAGGACGAGCGTAGCGAAACCAAAGCAATACCTTTATATTACTTTAAAATATCACTTTGTTAAAAAAAACACTAATTCTTCAAATTACCTTTAAGTTGTATTCCAAATTCAACAGTTTCACTTACCTAAAACAGAGAAAATTTAAATAAGTAAATAATTTGTATCTATTTAAGTAACAATTTAAATTATAAAAAACAATAAAATAAATTAAACAAATAACATTTTTGTGATATGGTTTAGTATATTTTTATTAAGAGCCGCATTTTAAAACAATATTTGTGTTTGAGAGGAAATTGTTTGTTTCTTTAACATTAATGCTGCCCTAAAAATAGTTTATAATTATAGGGTTCCTCGAGTCCATTCCGAACAACTATCTCTAATCAAGTAAACAAAATATCAAAATTAAAAATCAATCAAACCCAATTGTACAAAGTCAACAACTTCGGTTTTGATTTGATGTAATAGCTTAGACTGGAGACCCTCTTATAACAGTCTACAACTATTACATTCATTATTAATTGAACAAATACAATACGGGTAATTATAAAACAAATAAATCAAATCCCTACGTCGAATTTATTTAGTATTTTTAGTACGTTACTTAATAATATGTTTAAGGAACGTAACAACGTAGGAACGTTCCTTACAACGTATGTTTAGAAACGTTCTTCTTGTACAGCAAGCGAGTTTGAAATTAGACTCTAGGGTGCTACTACTGTCAGATTCCTGGACACTAAAGGCGTGGTTCATTGAGTATCTTTGCAGCTATCATTTTGAAGGGTAAATGAAAAAAAAATTCGAGCCAGAAAACAATTTTTATAAACTAAGGAAGACCTTGACGTCCTAGTACGGCGCGCAAAACAGCGGAACGTATCCAGATAACGGCATGCTTATTATTTTGCTTATTAATGAAGAGTTTATTTCTGTTATCAATTGTTTCACTACTGATTCCTCCTCTCATATCCACCGAATTATTTTAACCAGTATTAGCACAATGACAAATAAAAATATTGCTGTTGTAGACAACAATTAATAACTATGACCTAATAATTTTCTTGTCGAGATTTTTGAATTTATGCAATTTGGAGTCTATAATAACGGTTAATGACGTCATAAAAAAATATTTTCCGCAAAGCACAACGAGATCTAAAGATTGATTTATGCACCGTTTCAAGTCTTTAGGACAAACACACTGGGAGCTACGATGATTAAATATGAACATGCTTTACACGATACAAAGACACATACAGACAGACAACTTAGCAAACACCAGTCAGGCGGTCTTAAAAACACCAGAAACGAATAATTCAGATGAAATCTTGGTTGCAAACAAAATAAAATTTCTATATATCTATTGTGTAAATGAGATAAAGTAAAAAAATCAAAAGGGATACTCTACAACCTTTTTAGGGATATTCTTTAAAACAACATACAAGCAACTAAAATCAATAAAGGCACTCAGACAAGATATAGGCTTGGTACTAACTACAGTAAGGAATAAATTTCTATTAAAAAGAATACGAATAGTTTCAGAGTGGGCGTAGCATTTAAATACAAGTGACAGGGTACTGGATCTATGCATCTCATTGATTACCATACAATACAGACGGACGTGAAGATATGAAATAAAACTTGGAACACGTTCATCAAACTGCTTGTGGTGTCAGGTCACGTAGTAAACTTGAAATATGTCTCAATCCATAGGGTTAATGCATGGTTGATATTTGAACATCTCAAATATAAGTGTAAGTACAGCAAACATAGAGGCCCTATCAGTTGCATTTTGAAACATGAAAACGTAACCTGAACACAATAATATAATATTGTGATTGTAACATAATCACAATAATATAATATTAAACATATAATATAAGAAATAAACATGAAAACGTAACTTGAAAACAATAATAAAATATTGTGATTATAACATAATCACAATAATATAATATTAAACATATAATATAATAAATAAACAAAACAACGTAACTTGAAAACAATAATATAATATTGTGATTATAACATAATCACAATATTATATAATATTGTGATTGTAACACAATATTATAATCCAATAATCAGTACAAAATGACAATATAATATACAATACAAACAAAATACACACAATGTGCGAAAAACTGATAACGATTAATTAAAAATATGTTTCAAGCCTCTCAAAATATTGAGTTAGGGTATACCCTAACTTAAATCTTCCTCCGAGGATCTTGAATAAAGGGAATGACGTATCCAGTCGATTTTTGACCCCTTTGAGGATACAAAAATAGAGAACAACCCATAACAAAAACATAGGCCAAGAACAAACTTCACATGCTTTATTACAATAATTTCATTAACTGCGCAGGTCGTTAGATGTTTTGACGGAGATTTTGTGGTATAGACTCACTATGATGTTTGATAAAAAACACACTAGAATTAAAACAATTAATATATGTCAACCACAGTGGTATAAAAAAAATAACTGACGGGTTTCGACTTTTCGTCATCATCAGAGCTTCTGTAAAAAGAGAGAGTCTGTAAAAAGCTCTGATGATGTGTCTGTTAACAAAACTTGAGTCAGTAAACAGCTCTGATGATGTGTCTGTAAACAAAACTTGAGTCAGTAAACAGCTCTGATGATGTGTCTGTAAACAAAACCTTGAGTCAGTAAACAGCTCTGATGATGTGTCTGTAAAAAACTTTGAGTCGTAAACAGCTCTGATGATGTGTCTGTAAACAAATTGTCAGTAAACAGCTCTGAGATGTGTCTGTTAACAAAACTTGAGTCAGTAAAACAGCTCTGATGATGTGTCTGTAAACAAAACTTGAGTCAGTAACAGCTCTGATGATGTGTCTGTTACAAAAACTTGAGTCAGTAAACAGCTCTGATGATGTGTCTGTAAACCAGTAAACAGCTCTGATGATGTGTCTGTAACAAACAGGTAAACAGCTCTGATGATGTGTCTGTAAACAAAACTTGAGTCAGTAAACAGCTCTGATGATGACGTAAAGTCGAAACCGATCAGTTATAATTTTTTGTTTTTAAAGAAAAAAAATCCTTCCGAAGAATTGTTTTTCTATTGTAAGTTATAAACAAATGTTAAATGTAATATTTTATTTTTTTTTTAAGTGTAACTCTCTAAAAGGCCCATAAATTCATATATTTCTTATAATAACAAAAACGAAATGAAAATCATAGTTTTGACATAGTTTCGACCTTTGAAAATATTTAAGGGATTAACTTAACAACATTAAGACATTCAAATCATAGCTAACACGTTCTTAGAAGTCAATTAGAAACGGTCTGCTAACAAAATATAGTAAGTAACAAGAAAATCAAGATATCAAGTAATCACATGATATCAGCAAGTGGCATCTGGCAGCAGGTTATTGTACTTGTAGAACCGCATAATATCCTTAGTTCAACAAAACTGAAAATAAATTTTAATTAAGTTGGCACAGAATATTAAAAAATGTTCGTTCATTTTTACGGCTTTAGTATCCAAAACGACCAATTTTTGTAAAACTCATAGCGCAATATTTTTTAATTTGAAAAGATTTCGCACGGGCAAACTTTACAATATTTATAATTATAATGCCCATTAAGAGCCATGCGGCTTATCAGGGATAACCCCTACGGGAATCACCAAAAGTGGTAGTAATAACCTTTAGAGCGTAACATTTAACCTCTAAGTATAATTTTAAGTTGACAATTTAATTAATCTTATATATAAATTAAGAGAGTAACCTGGGATAGGAACCCGAGACATGCGACTTGGATTACGAAAGCGGCTTTTAGAATATATTGAGAAATTCGGTAATGTCCCTCCTTGTATCAGGAATAGAAAATAACTCTTGCCACAAATGTTGTCCTTTTGAACTTCGGACAAATACTACAAAAGTAAAAATGTACTTTTTATGGGCGGCTGTAAAGTAGACACTTTACATCCTCAAAGTAGGTGAAATTCGTTTTTCCTTCAGCGGTAATTTCTTAGTTTTTTACTGTCGGCGACTGTTAAAAACTATTACACTGTTGCTGGTGAAGTTTCTTAATTGTCCACTAGGTGGGCGCTAGTAGTTTACTACAAGATTATAATATTACCTTCCCTTGTTCTTTTTACTTTAATCAAATAAATAATCGATTTTGATACAATGTTTTGTTCTTAGAATAATACTATATATAGAAGGAGCACTACTGATAACACGAAAGCCGGTTGACTGGTGCAACTAAGTAATGCTGCCACCCTAACAATATACAATTTTCTAAAAAAAAGTTGGCAAAACTTCCGGTTGCTGAATTATTATGTTCTATTATTAATTAATGATTGATTATTCATAAAATACTGATATAAATATCGGTGCATTACAATATTTAAAGCATTTTAAATTGTAGTTTAACGTATTTATTAAAATTATATATAATAAGTAGTTCTCGTCAACTAAATGTAGATTCTTGTATTCCGCCACCCTTTTGCCATCTAAGACCAGTTTTATTAAATACTCAGCAGGTGTTTCAAGTTATTATATTGTTCGTTACGATCTTTCTTCATTAATAGATATTTATGACAAATATTTAAAATAATGTTTTGTTGTCAGGTTGGCAGCATTACTTAGTTGCACCAGTCAACCGCCTTTCGTGTTATCAGTGGCATTACATTGTGTTTACGGTCCTATGCTCCTTCTATATATAGTATTATTCTAAGGTTTTGTTATTATCAGAAAGTGAGTTATTAATTATTTATTATCAAGTGTTTAATATTCATGGATAGTGATTCAGACATTGAAAATACGCCGTCAGAATTGAAAATTTTGGCTAACAAGTCGATCGAAAGAAGTGTACTGACAAATATTTATACATTATACTGTTTTTATACTACGCCCTGAATAAAAACCATATACGCTACCGCTACACGACTGGGAATGACATATTCGCTACACGACTGGGAATGACATATTCGCTACACGACTGGGAATGACATATTCGCTACACGACTGGGAATGACATATTCGCTACACGACTGGGAATGACATATTCGCTACACGACTGGGAATGACATATTCGCTACACGACTGCATATTCGCTACACACTGGGAATGACAATTTCGCTACACGACTGGGAATGACATATCGCTACACGACTGGAATGACATATTCGCTACACGACTGGGAATGAGATTTTTTAACTTCGGTTCCTTTTACTGTCTCGCTTGGCTCGACAGTAAATATAGTCGCCATGGTAAAAAAAGGCCTTCTTCACAGTCTTGTATCTAATATACTATTTTACAAAAGTAAAAAGTTTTGCTTGCATACTGTGAAATGGAACTCAAAGAGTCAAGACTTCAAAAGTAAATTTTATTTCATTTTAACCTATAATTTTAAAAATGTATTAAAATTTATTTTTGAATTTTATACGATGGTTATAACATTAAAGATAACAGTTTATTATCTACGGAGGAAAAACAGTTTAAAAATAAACTACAAATAAAATATGCATCCATAATAAAAAAGTCTCTTGAAAATCTGCGTTGCGATAAGACTAAACGACGTTAGAGTACATATGGACTCGACTGTGGAAAAAGCAAAACTTTTCCTCCAATATCACCGATAGAGAGTAAGGAAAAGTAAAAAAGTCTTGATAATTTTTGAGTATGGTGATAAAAGCACTCTGGAATTCACATGATAAGCTGGTTTTAAACGCTACATACACTAATAGTAATAGAAAAAAAAATTAACTTTTGCAACGTTTACACATACTTCTATATCCGCGGATCGTATCAGTACGACATCTAAATACGGTAATATTAGCTGTATGAACCATGCGGAGGGAATTCAATCGGATACGCTAGAACTAGGGAGATGGAATCTAAATGGATCCCCCGATACACTGTATGTACCTTGAGAGGCAATCGTATTTAACGGACAACCTTCTCGTCGAACTATTATTTCACTTAAATATTACTGTTTTTCATCAAATAACTTTTGAAATATTATTTTTTTAGTGTAACATTAGTATTGTGCAAAGAATAGTTGTCTATACAAGGTGGTATAGACTCGCCATGATGTTTAATAAGTGCCACAAGATAAAACGTAAAGAAGTTATGAGCCGCATAAATGGCACAAGTTAAAACGAAATGAAGTTATGAGCCGCATAAATCCCACAAGTTAAAACGTAATGAAGTTATGAACCGCATAAATGGCACAAGTTAAAACAAAATGAAGTTATGAGCCGCATAAATCCCACAAGTTAAAACGTAATGAAGTTATGAACCGCATAAATGGCACAAGTTAAAACGTAATGAAGTTATGAGCCGCATAAATGGCACAAGTAAAAACGTAATAAAGTTATGAGCCGCATGGCTGCCAACTTAAACGTGATAAATAAAGCCATGAGCCGCATGACTGCCAAGATAAAACGTAATGATGTCATAAGCCAGAAGGCAGCAAAATTAAAACGAAATGATGTCATGAGCCAATGGCTGCTAATATATTCTTTATACGCATCCTGTTCAAATTGAAGACGGTCTACTCGTATAGTATTTCGACAAAAAAATAAATTTAAAAAACTTTAATATCCTTTAAATTAAACTAAATAAATTACAGGAAATTTATTCTATCTTCTAAACTCAATTTCAAGTTTAAAAAACCTTTAAAAAGTAACAATATATCCTAAGCGTTGTTTTAATAAAGGAAAATATAACAAAAAAACAGGTAGGCTGTTGGAAGTCTAATAAATTACAAGGTAGGGAAAAAGAAGTACTTTGTTTTGTAAGGGTTCATGTTAATTAGGGGGTAGTGACGTCACACCATGACAGTAATAAAGCACCTATATCTAAAAGTCTAGGTGTGAGCGAATTTCTTTTAATAAAATAACAAAATGAAATGTTTTTAGAAATTAATATTTCAGTATATTTTGACCAAATAGACATGAAATATAACATTGCATTTGCTTTTTCTTTAAATTAAGCAAATTAAATAAGTATTAGTCATGAGCTTAAGTTAAGTAATGAGATCAAAAGCTTAAAACTTATGTATTACTAAGGAAATGCGCTCGAAATGTAGTACTTCGACGAATTTCTAAATAAAAAATATATTTTAGTTATGTAACTTGATGGTGTAATACTTTCTATAAAACCTGACTTAAAATTTTTTATAGCTTTTATAATTAAAAGGCTTATCAAATTATTGTAACTATTAAATGGGAGAAAACACGTATTATATCTTATCGTGTATGCAAGAAAATATGTAAGTTTAAGAATTGATTCTAGACTGGAGTAATAAGTTTGACAAAAAATTAAACAATACTAAAAAACAAGAACTCGATAATTGAATTGAATGATTGATGATTGAACCTTTCTTGACTTAGACGCAATGATAAAAAACTGGTAATTCTACATCCAACAACAGTTTTTCAATTAGATGCGTCATACTATTTACTTTT
>JACMZG010000960.1:0-10012 GCA_018340805.1 Microvelia longipes
ATGAATTAATTAAGAGAATGAATGAAAACAAACTAGTCTCTTTTAGGACCACAATACTGGTCCATGGACATATTTGATAGTAAATAAATATGGTCTATGGCCATACAGCATTTATGATGAGATAGAATATTTTATTCTATCACTGTAAAAAATATCAACAGGAAAAATGAAGAAGAAGAAGAAATGATGAATTGAAGAGAATGAAATTAAAGAATAGAATGAATAAACAAACCAGTCTCTTTAGGACCACAATTACTGGTCCATGGACATATTTGATAGTAAATAAATATGGTCATGGCCATACAGCATATATGATGAGATAGAATATTTAAATTTTTATCATGGTAATAAATAATCAACAGGAAGAAAATGAAGAAGAAGAGAAGAGAATAAATAATGAAGAGAATGATTAAAGAATGAATTTAAGAGAATGAATTAATTAAGAGAATGAGAATGAACAACTAGTCCTCTTTAGGACCACAATTAGTGGTCCATGGACATATTTGATAGTAAATAAATATGGTTATGGCCATACAGCATATATGATGAGATAGAATATTTTAATTCTATCACTGTAAAAAATACAACAGGAAAAATGAAAGAAAGAAGATTAATGAAGGAATGAATTAATTAAGAGAATGAACAAACTAGTCCTCTTAGGACCACAATTACTGGTCCATGGACATATTTGATAGTAAATAAATATGGTCTATGGCCATACAGCATATATGATGAGATAGAATATTTAAATTCTATCACGGTAATAAATTATCAACAGGAAGAAAATGAAGAAGAAGAAGATTAATGAAGAGAATGAATTAATGAAGAGAAAGAATTAATTAAGAGAATGAACAAACCAGTCCTCTTTAGGACCACAATTACTGGTCCATGGACATATTTGATAGTAAATAAATATGGTCTATGGCCATACAGCATATATGATGAGATAGAATATTTAATTTCTATCATGGTAATAAATAATCAACAGGAAGAAAATGAAGAAGAAGATAAATGAAGAGAATAAATTAATGAAGAGAATGAATTAGTTAAGAAAATGAATATTAATTAAGAGAATGAATTAATTAAGAGAATGAACAAACTAGTCCTCTTTAGGACCACAATTAGTGGTCCATGGACATATTTGATAGTAAATAAATATGGTCTATGGCCATACAGCATATATGATGATAGAATATTTTAATTCTATCACTGTAAAAAAATAATCAACAGGAAGAAAATGAAGAAGAAGAAGATTAATGAAAGAGAATGAATTAATTAAGAGAATGAACAAACTAGTCCTCTTTAGGACCACAATTACTGGTCCATGGACATATTTGATAGTAAATAAATGGTCTATGGCCATACAGCATATATGATAATAGAATATTTAATTCTATCACGGTAATAAATATCAACGGAAGAAAATGAAGAAGAAGAAGATTAATGAGAAATGAATTAATGAAGAGAAGAATTAATTAAGAGAATGAACAAACCAGTCCTCTTTAGGACCACAATTACTGGTCCATGGACATATTTGATAGTAAATAAATGGTCTATGGCCATACAGCATATATGATGAGATAGAATATTTAAATTCTATCATGGTAATAAATAATCAACAGGAAGAAAATGAAGAAGAAGAAAAATGAAGAGAATAAATTAATGAAGAGAATGAATTATGAATAGAAATGAATTAATTAGAGAATGAACAAACAAGTCCTCTTTAGGACCACAATACTGGTCATGGACATATTTGATAGTAAATAAATATGGTCTATGGCCATACAGCATATATGATGAGATAGAATATTTTAATTCTATCATGTAAAAAATAATCAACAGGAAGAAAATGAAGAAGAAGATTAATAAAGAGAATGAATGATGAGAGAATGAATTATTCTCCTTTAGGACCACAATTACTGGTCCATGGACATATTTGATAGTAATAAATATGGTCTATGGCCATACAGCATATATGATGAGATAGAATATTTTAATTCTATCAGGTAATAAATAATCAACAGGAAGAAAATGAAGAAGAAGAAGGAATGAAGAATGAATTAGAGAATGAATTAATTAAGAGAATGAATAATTAAGAAATCAAAAGTCCTCTTTAGGACCACAATTACTGGTCCATGACATATTGATAGTAAATAAATATGGTCTATGGCCATACAGCATATATGATGAATAGAATATTTTAATTCTATCATGGTAAAAAATAATCAACAGGAAGAAAATGAAGAAGAAGAAATTAATGAGAGAATGAATTAATTAAGAAATGAACAAACTAGTCCTCTTTAGGACCACAATTACTGGTCCATGGACATATTTGATAGTAAATAAATATGGTCTATGGCCATACAGCATATATGATGAGATAGAATATTTAATTCTATCACGGTAATAAATATCAACAGGAAGAAAATGAAGAAGAAGATAATGAAGAATGAAAATGAAGAGAAATAATTAATTAAGAGAATGAACAAACCAGTCCTCTTTAGGACCACAATTACTGGTCCATGGACAATTTGATAGTAAATAAATATGGTCTATGGCCATACAGCATATATGATGAATAGAATATTTTAATTCTATCATGGTAATAAATAATAATCAACAGGAAGAAAATGAGAAGAAGAAGAAAAAAAGAAAAATTAATGAAGAGAATGAATTAATTAAGAGAATGAACAAACTAGTCCTCTTTAGGACCACAATTACTGGTCCATGGACATATTTGATAGTAAATAAATATGGTCTATGGCCATACAGCATATATGATGAAATAGAATATTTTAATTCTATCATGGTAATAAATAATCAACAGGAAGAAAAGAAGAAGAAGAAAATGAAGAAGAAAAGATTAATGAAGAGAATGAATTAATTAAGAGAATGAACAAACTAGTCCTCTTTAGGACCACAATTACTGGTCCACATATTTGATTAAATAAATATGGTCTATGGCCATACAGCATATATGATGAATAGAATATTTAAATTCTATCACGGTAATAAATTAATCAACAGGAAGAAAATGAAGAAGAAGAAGAGAGAATGAATTAATGAAGAGAAAGAATTAATTAAGAGAATGAACAAACTAGTCCTCTTTAGGACCACAATTACTGGTCCATGGACATATTTGATAGTAAATAATATGGTCTATGGCCATACAGCATATATGATGAATAGAATATTTAATTCTATCATGGTAATAAATAATCAAAGGAAAAGAAGAAGAAGAAGAAAATGAAGAGAAAAAATTAATGAAGAGAATGAATTAAAGAGAAGAGAATTAATTAAGAGACAAAACTAGTCCTCTTTAGGACCACAATTACTGGTCCATGGACATATTTGATAGTAAATAAATATGGTCTATGGCCATACAGCATATATGATGAGATAGAATATTTTAATTCTATCATGGTAATAAATAATCAACAGGAAGAAATGAAGAAGAAAGATTAATGAAGAGAATGAATTAATTAAGAGAATGAAGAAAACTAGTCCTCTTTAGGACCACAATTACTGGTCCATGGACATATTTGATAGTAAATAATATGGTCTATGGCCATACAGCATATATGATGAATATTTTTAAATTCTATCACGGTAATAAATAATCAAAAAAGAAAAGAAGAAGAAAGAAGAAGAATGAATTAATGAAGAGAAAGAATTAATTAAGAGAATGAACAAACCAGTCCTCTTTAGGACCACAATTACTGGTCCATGGACATATTTGATAGTAAATAAATATGGTCTATGGCCATACAGCATATATGATGAAATAGAATATTTTAATTCTATCATGGTAATAAATAATCAACAGGAAGAAAAAAGATTAATGAAGAGAATGAATTAATTAAGAGAATGAACAAACTAGTCCTCTTTAGGACCACAATTACTGGTCCATGGACATATTTGATAGTAAATAAATATGGTCTATGGCCATACAGCATATATGATGAGATAGAATATTTAAATTCTATCACGGTAATAAATTATCAACAGGAAGAAAATGAAGAAGAAGAGAATTAATGAAGAAATGAATTAATGAAGAGAAAGAATTAATTAAGAGAATGAACAAACCAGTCCTCTTTAGGACCACAATTAGGGTCCATGGACATATTTGATAGTAAATAAATATGGTCTATGGCCATACAGCATATATGATGAATAGAATATTTAATTTATCATGAATAAATAATCAACAGGAAGAAATGAAGAAGAAAGAAAATGAAGAGAAAAATTAATGAAGAGAATGATTAATTAAGAGAATGAATTAATTAAGAGAGAATGAAACAAACAGTCCTCTTTAGGACCACAATTACTGGTCCATGGACATATTTGATAGTAAATAAATATGGTCTATGGCCATACAGCATATATGATGAAATAGAATATTTTAATTCTATCATGTAATAAATAATCAACAGGAAGAAAAGAAGAAGAAGAAGAAGAAAAAGATTAATGAAGAAATGAATTAATTAAGAGAATGAAAAACTAGTCCTCTTTAGGACCAAATTACTGGTCCATGGACATATTTGATAGTAAATAAATATGGTCTATGGCCATACAGCATATATGATGAATAGAATATTTAAATTCTATCACGGTAATAAATAATCAACAGGAAGAAAATGAAAGAAGAAGATTAATGAAGAAATGAATTAATGAAGAGAAAGAATTAATTAAGAGAATGAACAAACAGTCCTCTTTAGGACCACAATTACTGGTCCATGGACATATTTGATAGTAAATAATATGGTCTATGGCCATACAGCATATATGATGAAATAGAATATTTTAATTCTATCATGGTAATAAATATCAACAGAAAGAAGAAAAAGAAGAAAAGAAGAAGAAAGATTAATGAAGAGAATGAATTAATTAAGAGAATGAACAAACTAGTCCTCTTTAGGACCACAATTACTGGTCCATGGACATATTTGATAGTAAATAAATATGGTCTATGCCATACAGCATATATGATGAATAGAATATTTAATTCTATCACGGTAATAAATAATCAACAGGAAGAAATGAAGAAGAAGAAGATTAATGAAGAATGAACAACAAACCAGTCCTCTTTAGGACCACAATTACTGGTCATGGACATATTTGATAGTAAATAAATATGGTCTATGGCCATACAGCATATATGATGAGATAGAATATTTTAATTCTATCATGGTAATAAATAATCAACAGGAAGAAAATGAAGAAGAAGAAAAATGAAGAGAAAAAATAATGAAGAGAAAGAATTAATTAAGAGAATGAATTAATTAGAGAATGAACAAACCAGTCCTCTTTAGGACCACAATTACTGGTCCATGGACATATTTGATAGTAAATAAATATGGTCTATGGCCATACAGCATATATGATGAGATAGAATATTTTAATTCTATCATGTAAAAAATAATCAACAGGAAGAAAATGAAGAAGAAGAAGATTAATGAAGAGAATGAATTAATTAAGAATGAACAAATAGTCCTCTTTAGGACCACAATTACTGGTCCATGGACATATTTGATAGTAAATAAATATGGTCTATGGCCATACAGCATATATGATGAAATAGAATTTTTAATTCTATCATGTAATAAATATCAACAGGAAGAAAATGAAGAAGAAGAAAATTAATGAATAGAAAAATAATGAAGAGAAAGAATTAATTAAGAGAATTAATATAGAGAATGAACAAACCAGTCCTCTTTAGGACCACAATTACTGGTCCATGGACATATTTGATAGTAAATAATATGGTCTATGGCCATACAGCATATATGATGAAATAGAATATTTTAATTCTATCATGGTAATAAATAATCAACAGAAGAAGAAAAGAAGAAGAAGAGAAAAAGATTAATGAAGAGAATGAATTAATTAAGAGAATGAACAAACTAGTCCTCTTTAGGACCACAATTACTGGTCCATGGACATATTTGATAGTAAATAATATGGTCTATGGCCATACAGCATATATGATGAATAGAATATTTTAATTCTATCACGGTAATAAATAATCAACAGGAAGAAAATGAAGAAGAAGAAGATTAATGAAGAGAATGAATTAATGAAGAAAAGAATTAATTAGAGAATGAACAAACCAGTCCTCTTTAGGACCACAATTACTGGTCCATGGACATATTTGATAGTAAATGAATATGGTCTATGGCCATACAGCATATATGATGAAATAGAAATATTTTAATTCTATCATGGTAATAAATAAATCAAGGAAGAAGAAGAAGAAGAAAATGAAGAAGAAAAAGATTAATGAAGAGAATGAATTAATTAAGAGAATGAACAAACTAGTCCTCTTTAGGACCACAATTACTGGTCCATGGACATATTTGATAGTAAATAAATATGGTCTATGGCCATACAGCATATATGATGAGAATAGAATATTTTAATTCTATCACGGTAATAAATTATCAACAGGAAGAAAATGAAGAAGAAGAAGATTAATGAAGAGAATGAATTAATGAAGAGAAGAATTAATTAAGAGAATGAACAAACAGTCCTCTTTAGGACCACAATTACTGGTCATGGACATATTTGATAGTAAATAAATATGGTCTATGGCCATACAGCATATATGATGAAATAGAATATTTAATTCTATCACTGGTAATAAATAATCAACAGGAAGAAAATGAAGAAGAAGAAAATTAATGAATTAATTGAAGAGAAAGAATTAATTAAGAGAACAAACCAGTCCTCTTAGGACCACAATTACTGGTCCATGGACATATTTGATAGTAAATGAATATGGTCTATGGCCATACAGCATATATGATGAATAGAATATTTTAATTCTATCATGGTAATAAATAATCAACAGGAAGAAAGAAGAAGAAGAAGAAGAAGAAAAAGAATTGAAGAGAATTGAATTAATTAAGAGAATGAACAAACTAGTCCTCTTTAGGACCACAATTACTGGTCCATGGACATATTTGATAGTAAATAAATATGGTCTATGGCCATACAGCATATATGATGAGATAGAATATTTTTCTATCACGGTAATAAATTATCAACAGGAAGAAAATGAAGAAGAAGAAGATAATGAGAGAATGAATTAATGAAGAGAATTAATTAAGAGAATGAACAAACCAGTCCTCTTAGGACCACAATTACTGGTCCATGGACATATATTTAATAAAATATGGTCTATGGCCATACAGCATATATGATGAATAGAATATTTAAATTCTATCATGGTAATAAATAATCAACAGGAAGAAAATGAAAAAGAAGAAGAAGAAGAAGAATGAATTAAAGAGAATGAATTAATTAAGAGAATGAATTATTTACATTCTCTTTAGGACCACAATTACTGGTCCATGGACATATTTGATAGTAAATAAATATGGTCTATGGCCATACAGCATATATGATGAGATAGAATATTTTAAT
This sequence comes from Microvelia longipes, assembly GCA_018340805.1. NCBI lineage: Eukaryota > Metazoa > Arthropoda > Insecta > Hemiptera > Veliidae > Microvelia > Microvelia longipes. Next base: position 7,426 of record JACMZG010000960.1, read on the forward strand.
TCTATCATGTAAAAAATAATCAACAGGAAGAAAATGAAGAAGAAGAAGATTAATGAAGAGAATGAAATTAATTAAGAGAATGAACAAACTAGTCCTCTTTAGGACCACAATTACTGGTCCATGGACATATTTGATAGTAAATAAATATGGTCTATGGCCATACAGCATATATGATGATAGAATATTTTAATTCTATCACGGTAATAAATAATCAACAGGAAGAAAATGAAGAAGAAGAAAATTAATGAAGAAGAAGAGAAGAGAATGAATTAATTAAGAGAATGAACCCAAGGACCACAATTACTGGTCCATGGACATATTTGATAGTAAATAATATGGTCTATGGCCATACAGATATAGAAGAAGAATGAAGAAGAAAAAGATTAATGAAGAGAATGAATTAATTAAGAGAATGAACAAACTAGTCCTCTTTAGGACCACAATTACTGGTCCATGGACATATTTGATAGTAAATAAATATGGTCTATGGCCATACAGCATATATGATGAGATAGAATATTTAAATTCTATCACGGTAATAAATAATCAACAGGAAGAAAATGAAGAAGAAGAAGATTAATGAAGAGAATAATTAATGAAGAGAATGAATTAATTGAATTAAGAGAATGAAATTAAACTAGTCCTCTTTAGGACCACAATTACTGGTCCATGGACATATTTGATAGTAAATAAATATGGTCTATGGCCATACAGCATATATGATGAGATAGAATATTTTAATTCTATCATGTAATAAATAATCAAACAGGAAGAAAATGAAGAAGAAGAAGATAATGAAGAGAATGAATTTAATTAAGAGAAGAACAAACTAGTCCTCTTTAGGACCACAATTACTGGTCCATGGACATATTTGATAGTAAATAAATATGGTCTATGGCCATACAGCATATATGATGAAATAGAATATTTTAATTCTATCACTGTAATAAATAATCAACAGGAAGAAAATGAAGAAAAAGAAAAAGAAGAGATAATGAAGAGAAGAATTAATTAAGAGAATGAACAAACCAGTCCTCTTAGGACCACAATTACTGGTCCATGGACATATTTGATAGTAAATATATGGTCTATGCCATACAGCATATATGATGAAATAGAATATTTTAATTCTATCATGGTAAAATATCAACAGGAAGAAAATGAAGAAGAAGAAGATTAATGAAGAGAATGAATGAATGAATTAAGAATTAATTAAGAGAATGAACAAACCAGTCCTCTTTAGGACACAATTACTGGTCCATGGACATATTTGATAGTAATAAATATGGTCTATGGCCATACAGCATATATGATGAAATAGAATATTTTAAATTCTATCACTGTAATAAATAATCAACAGAAAGAAATGAAGAAGAAGAAAATTAATGAAGAGAAAAAATAATGAAGAGAAGAATTAATAAGAGAATGAATTAATATAGAGAATGAATTAAACCAGTCCTCTTTAGGACCACAATTACTGGTCCATGGACATATTTTGATAGTAAATGAATATGGTCTATGGCCATACAGCATATATGATGAAATAGAATATTTTAATTCTATCATGTAATAAATAATCAACAGAAAGAAAATGAAGAAGAAGAAGATTAATGAAGAGAATGAATAATGAAGAGAAAAATTAAGAGACCACAAACCAGTCCTCTTTAGGACCACAATTACTGGTCCATGGACATATTTGATAGTAAAAATATGGTCTATGGCCATACAGCATATATGATGAAATAGAATATTTTAATTCTATCATGTATAAATAATCACGGAAAATGAGAAAAAAACAACAATGAAGAAGAAAATGAAGAAGAAGAAGATGAATGAGACAAACTAGTTAAGAAGAATGAATTATTAAGAGAATGAATTAAGAGAATAAACAAACTAGTCCTCTTTAGGACCACAATTACTGGTCTATGGACATATTTGATAGTAAATAAATATGGTCTATGGCCATACATGCATTAATACAGAAAAAGAAATGAAAGGAAGAAAAAGAATTAAGAAAGAGAAAATTTGAATTAAGAGCGAATGAACAACTAGTCCTCTTAAGGACCACAATTACTGGTCCATGGACATATTTGATAGTAAATAAATATGGTCTATGGCCATACAGCATATATGATGAGATAGAATATTTTAATTCTATCGCGGTAATAAATAATCAACAGGAAGAAAATGAAGAAAGAAGAAATTAATGAAGAGAATGAATTAAAAGAGAATAATTAATTAAGAAATGAATTATTAAGAGAATGAACAAACCAGTCCTCTTTAGGACCACAATTAACTGTCCATGGACATATTGATAGTAAATAAATATGGTCTATGGCCATACAGCATATATGATGAAATAGAATATTTTAATCTATCACGGTAATAAATAATCAACAGGAAGAAAATGAAAAAGAAGAAGATTAATGAAGAGAAAATTAATGAATGAATGAAATAAGGAGAATGAATTAATTAAGAGAAAATGAATTAATAACTAAGAGAATGAATTAATTAAGAGAATGACAACCAGTCCTCTTTAGAACCACAATTACTGGTCCATGGACATATTTGATGAAAATGAATAACA
>JACMZG010000960.1:12299-25648 GCA_018340805.1 Microvelia longipes
GTAATTGGAGAATTTTTTCATAGTCTTTCACATACGTTTAAGCGATTTTCAAAGTTCAATATTCTTCTTTTAAAATTGTCCATTCTGCCATTTTCGCTAAATGTGCATTGTTGATAATGTCGAAGTTTATCATTAGCCCGGATTTACCTTCTTTTTTCATAAAATTGAAAGCTCCTCAAGAGTGTTTGCTCCATAATTCTGTAGCTCTGGCTTGCAAACATTAATTCAACGCCTTTCAAAAATAGTGACACAAAGAGTCTACTTCTTTTAAAATTCATCATAATCCGGCATTCCTCGGAATCCCAGCGAAACTCTGAAGCATTAAATACTGTCTAGGGTCAGATCTTCCTGCTTAATGATAAAATATTAATTATTGGAGTTACTTTAGTTGATTCACATGATACAATCCATTATTGTTTCAAGCCATCTGGCAGTTTCGATTGTGGAAATTTAAATTCCGGAATTGATTGTAATCGAAACAGGCCATCCTTCAAGATTTAAAAGCATTTCTGATTGTTGTACTGAATCCATGATCTTTGTTCCTTCCAGGAATTTAATCGAATTCCGTGAGATGAAATACAATATTTCCCCGATTAGTAAAGTTTCTTCGGAAACATTCTTTTTTCATTGATCCATTTGATAATCTTCTAAAAATGCTTGTGACGCATGTAATTTATAAGACGCTAAATTCAACTAAATAAATGTAAATTCAAAATATAAACAACTGTAAAATATTATTAAAAACAATTGTATAATATATATCACATTATTGTTTAAGCGTATTAAAGGGCGTAAAACGATCAAAATAAGCATGAAATCAACTATTTAATAACTGGATCGATGAGAGAACACAGTAATCATACAAAGTACAACAGAGTAATATCTGGAACGAATCTAAAAGAAGAAACCGAAAGTTTTCCTCGTGTTTTCCCACTGCTTAAAATGCATGAAATAACACTGTTATATTGCTGAACATGTTAGGAAATAGATTGAAACAAATCTGCCGATGGCTTCTACAATTCTTGATGGAAATCGCTTATTTCTCTAATGTTATTGTTTAAAGCGTATTTAAGTGCTTAAAATGATCAAAATAAGCATGAAAATCACTATTTTAATAACTGGATTTCGATCAAGAGAACCACAGTAAATCACACAAAGTACAACTTATGCAAATATGTCTGGAACGAATCTAAAGTAGAAAACCGAAGTTTTCTCGTGTTTCCCACTGCTAAAATGCATGAAATAACACTGTTATATTGCTGAACATGTTAGGAAATAGATTGAAACAAAATCTGCCGATGGCTTCTACAATTCTTGATGGAAATCGCTTATTTCTCTAATGTTATTGTTTAAAGCGTATTTAAGTGCTTAAAATGATCAAAATAAGCATGAAAATCACTATTTTAATAACTGGATTTCGATCAGAGAACCACAGTAAATCACACAAAGTACAACTTATGCAATATGTCTGGAACGAATCTAAAGTAGAAAACCGAAGTTTTCTCGTGTTTCCCACTGCTAAAATGCATGAAATAACACTGTTATATTGCTGAACATGTTAGGAAATAGATTGAAACAAATCTGCCGATGGCTTCTACAATTCTTGATGGAAATCGCTTATTTCTAATGTTATTGTTTAAAGCGTATTTAAGTGCTTAAAATGATCAAAATAAGCATGAAAATCACTATTTAATAACTGGATTTCGATCAGAGAACCACAGTAAATCACACAAAGTACAACTTATGCAATATGTCTGGAACGAATCTAAAGTAGAAAACCGAAGTTTTCTCGTGTTTCCCACTGCTAAAATGCATGAAATAACACTGTTATATTGCTGAACATGTTAGGAAATAGATTGAAACAAATCTGCCGATGGCTTCTACAATTCTTGATGGAAATCGCTTATTTCTCTAATGTTATTGTTTAAAGCGTATTTAAGTGCTTAAAATGATCAAAATAAGCATGAAAATCACTATTTTAATAACTGGATTTCGATCAGAGAACCACAGTAAATCACACAAAGTACAACTTATGCAATATGTCTGGAACGAATCTAAAGTAGAAAACCGAAGTTTCTCGTGTTCCCACTGCTAAATGCATGAAATAACACTGTTATATTGCTGAACATGTTAGGAAATAGATTGAAACAAATCTGCCGATGGCTTCTACAATTCTTGATGGAAATCGCTTATTTCTCTAATGTTATTGTTTAAAGCGTATTTAAGTGCTTAAAATGATCAAAATAAGCATGAAAATCACTATTTTAATAACTGGATTTCGATCAGAGAACCACAGTAAATCACACAAAAGTACAACTTATGCAATATGTCTGGAACGAATCTAAAGTAGAAAACCGAAGTTTTCTCGTGTTTCCCACTGCTAAAATGCATGAAATAACACTGTTATATTGCTGAACATGTTAGGAAATAGATTGAAACAAATCTGCCGATGGCTTCTACAATTCTTGATGGAAATCGCTTATTTCTCTAATGTTATTGTTTAAAGCGTATTTAAGTGCTTAAAATGATCAAAATAAGCATGAAAATCACTATTTAATAACTGGATTTCGATCAGAGAACCACAGTAAATCACACAAAGTACAACTTATGCAATATGTCTGGAACGAATCTAAAGAAAAACCGAAGTTTTCTCGTGTTTCCCACTGCTAAAATGCATGAAATAACACTGTTATATTGCTGAACATGTTAGGAAATAGATTGAAACAAATCTGCCGATGGCTTCTACAATTCTTGATGGAAATCGCTTATTTCTCTAATGTTATTGTTTAAAGCGTATTTAAGTGCTTAAAATATCAAAATAAGCATGAAAATCACTATTTTAATAACTGGATTTCGATCAGAGAACCACAGTAAATCACACAAAGTACAACTTATGCAATATGTCTGGAACGAATCTAAAGTAGAAAACCGAAGTTTTCGTGTTTCCCACTGCTAAAATGCATGAAATAACACTGTTATATTGCTGAACATGTTAGGAAATAGATTGAAACAAATCTGCCGATGGCTTCTACAATTCTTGATGGAAATCGCTTATTTCTCTAATGTTATTGTTTAAAGCGTATTAAGTGCTTAAAATGATCAAAATAAGCATGAAAATCACTATTTTAATAACTGGATTTCGATCAGAGAACCACAGTAAATCACACAAAGTACAACTTATGCAATATGTCTGGAACGAATCTAAAGTAGAAAACCGAAGTTTTCTCGTGTTTCCCACTGCTAAAATGCATGAAATAACACTGTTATATTGCTGAACATTTAGGAAATAGATTGAAACAAATCTGCCGATGGCTTCTACAATTCTTGATGGAAATCGCTTATTTCTCTAATGTTATTGTTTAAAGCGTATTTAAGTGCTTAAAATGATCAAAATAAGCATGAAAATCACTATTTTAATAACTGGATTTCGATCAAGAACCACAGTAAATCACACAAAGTACAACTATGCAATATGTCTGGAACGAATCTAAAGTAGAAAACCGAAGTTTTCTCGTGTTTCCCACTGCTAAAATGCATGAAATAACACTGTTATATTGCTGAACATGTTAGGAAATAGATTGAAACAAATCTGCCGATGGCTTCTACAATTCTTGATGGAAATCGCTTATTTCTCTAATGTTATTGTTTAAAGCGTATTTAAGTGCTTAAAATGATCAAAAAAGCATGAAAATCACTATTTTAATAACTGGATTTCGATCAGAGAACCACAGTAAATCACACAAAGTACAACTTATGCAATATGTCTGGAACGAATCTAAAGTAGAAAACCGAAGTTTTCTCGTGTTTCCCACTGCTAAAATGCATGAAATAACACTGTTATATTGCTGAACATGTTAGGAAATAGATTGAAACAAATCTGCCGATGGCTTCTACAATTCTTGATGGAAATCGCTTATTTCTCTAATGTTATTGTTTAAAGCGTATTTAAGTGCTTAAAATGATCAAAATAAGCATGAAAATCACTATTTTAATAACTGGATTTCGATCAGAGAACCACAGTAAATCACACAAAGTACAACTTATGCAATATGTCTGGAACGAATCTAAAGTAGAAAACCGAAGTTTTCTCGTGTTTCCCACTGCTAAAATGCATGAAATAACACTGTTATATTGCTGAACATGTTAGGAAATAGATTGAAACAAATCTGCCGATGGCTTCTACAATTCTTGATGGAAATCGCTTATTTCTCTAATGTTATTGTTTAAAGCGTATTTAAGTGCTTAAAATGATCAAAATAAGCATGAAAATCACTATTTTAATAACTGGATTTCGATCAGAGAACCACAGTAAATCACACAAAGTACAACTTATGCAATATGTCTGGAACGAATCTAAAGTAGAAAACCGAAGTTTTCTCGTGTTTCCCACTGCTAAAATGCATGAAATAACACTGTTATATTGCTGAACATGTTAGGAAATAGATTGAAACAAATCTGCCGATGGCTTCTACAATTCTTGATGGAAATCGCTTATTTCTCTAATGTTATTGTTTAAAGCGTATTTAAGTGCTTAAAATGATCAAAATAAGCATGAAAATCACTATTTAATAACTGGATTTCGATCAGAGAACCACAGTAAATCACACAAAGTACAACTTATGCAATATGTCTGGAACGAATCTAAAGTAGAAAACCGAAGTTTTTCGTTTTCCCACTGCTAAAATGCATGAAATAACACTGTTATATTGCTGAACATGTTAGGAAATAGATTGAAACAAATCTGCCGATGGCTTCTACAATTCTTGATGGAAATCGCTTATTTCTCTAATGTTATTGTTTAAAGCGTATTTAAGTGCTTAAAATGATCAAAATAAGCATGAAAATCACTATTTTAATAACTGGATTTCGATCAGAGAACCACAGTAAATCACACAAAGTACAACTTATGCAATATGTCTGGAACGAATCTAAAGTAGAAAACCGAAGTTTTCTCGTGTTTCCCACTGCTAAAATGCATGAAATAACACTGTTATATTGCTGAACATGTTAGGAAATAGATTGAAACAAATCTGCCGATGGCTTCTACAATTCTTGATGGAAATCGCTTATTTCTCTAATGTTATTGTTTAAAGCGTATTTAAGTGCTTAAAATGATCAAAATAAGCATGAAAATCACTATTTTAATAACTGGATTTCGATCAGAGAACCACAGTAAATCACACAAAGTACAACTTATGCAATATGTCTGGAACGAATCTAAAGTAGAAAACCGAAGTTTCTCGTGTTTCCCACTGCTAAAATGCATGAAATAACACTGTTATATTGCTGAACATGTTAGGAAATAGATTGAAACAAATCTGCCGATGGCTTCTACAATTCTTGATGGAAATCGCTTATTTCTCTAATGTTATTGTTTAAAGCGTATTTAAGTGCTTAAAATGATCAAAATAAGCATGAAAATCACTATTTTAATAACTGGATTTCGATCAGAGAACCACAGTAAATCACACAAAGTACAACTTATGCAATATGTCTGGAACGAATCTAAAGTAGAAAACCGAAGTTTTCTCGTGTTTCCCACTGCTAAAATGCATGAAATAACACTGTTATATTGCTGAACATGTTAGGAAATAGATTGAAACAAATCTGCCGATGGCTTCTACAATTCTTGATGGAAATCGCTTATTTCTCTAATGTTATTGTTTAAAGCGTATTTAAGTGCTTAAAATGATCAAAATAAGCATGAAAATCACTATTTTAATAACTGGATTTCGATCAGAGAACCACAGTAAATCACACAAAGTACAACTTATGCAATATGTGGAACGAATCTAAAGTAGAAAACCGAAGTTTTCTCGTGTTTCCCACTGCTAAAATGCATGAAATAACACTGTTATATTGCTGAACATGTTAGGAAATAGATTGAAACAAATCTGCCGATGGCTTCTACAATTCTTGATGGAAATCGCTTATTTTCTCTAATGTTATTGTTTAAAGCGTATTTAAGTGCTTAAAATGATCAAAATAAGCATGAAAATCACTATTTTAATAACTGGATTTCGATCAGAGAACCACAGTAAATCACACAAAGTACAACTTATGCAATGTCTGGAACGAATCTAAAGTAGAAAACCGAAGTTTTCTCGTGTTTCCCACTGCTAAAATGCATGAAATAACACTTATATTGCTGAACATGTTAGGAAATAGATTGAAACAAATCTGCCGATGGCTTCTACAATTCTTGATGGAAATCGCTTATTTCTCTAATGTTATTGTTTAAAGCGTATTTAAGTGCTTAAAATGATCAAAATAAGCATGAAAATCACTATTTTAATAACTGGATTTCGATCAGAGAACCACAGTAAATCACACAAAGTACAACTTATGCAATATGTCTGGAACGAATCTAAAGTAGAAACCGAAGTTTTCTCGTGTTTCCCACTGCTAAAATGCATGAAATAACACTGTTATATTGCTGAACATGTTAGGAAATAGATTGAAACAAATCTGCCGATGGCTTCTACAATTCTTGATGGAAATCGCTTATTTCTCTAATGTTATTGTTTAAAGCGTATTTAAGTGCTTAAAATGATCAAAATAAGCATGAAAATCACTATTTTAATAACTGGATTTCGATCAGAGAACCACAGTAAATCACACAAAGTACAACTTATGCAATATGTCTGGAACGAATCTAAAGTAGAAACCGAAGTTTTCTCGTGTTTCCCACTGCTAAAATGCATGAAATAACACTGTTATATTGCTGAACATGTTAGGAAATAGATTGAAACAAATCTGCCGATGGCTTCTACAATTCTTGATGGAAATCGCTTATTTCTCTAATGTTATTGTTTAAAGCGTATTTAAGTGCTTAAAATGATCAAAATAAGCATGAAAACACTATTTTAATAACTGGATTTCGATCAGAGAACCACAGTAAATCACACAAAGTACAACTTATGCAATATGTCTGGAACGAATAAAGTAGAAAACCGAAGTTTTCTCGTGTTTCCCACTGCTAAAATGCATGAAATAACACTGTTATATTGCTGAACATGTTAGGAAATAGATTGAAACAAATCTGCCGATGGCTTCTACAATTCTTGATGGAAATCGCTTATTTCTCTAATGTTATTGTTTAAAGCGTATTTAAGTGCTTAAAATGATCAAAATAAGCATGAAAATCACTATTTTAATAACTGGATTTCGATCAGAGAACCACAGTAAATCACACAAAGTACAACTTATGCAATATGTCTGGAACGAATCTAAAGTAGAAAACCGAAGTTTTCTCGTGTTTCCCACTGCTAAAATGCATGAAATAACACTGTTATATTGCTGAACATGTTAGGAAATAGATTGAAACAAATCTGCCGATGGCTTCTACAATCTTGATGGAAATCGCTTATTTCTCTAATGTTATTGTTTAAAGCGTATTTAAGTGCTTAAAATGATCAAAATAAGCATGAAAATCACTATTTTAATAACTGGATTTCGATCAGAGAACCACAGTAAATCACACAAAGTACAACTTATGCAATATGTCTGGAACGAATCTAAAGTAGAAACCGAAGTTTTCTCGTGTTTCCCACTGCTAAAATGCATGAAATAACACTGTTATATTGCTGAACATGTTAGGAAATAGATTGAAACAATCTGCCGATGGCTTCTACAATTCTTGATGGAAATCGCTTATTTCTCTAATGTTATTGTTTAAAGCGTATTTAAGTGCTTAAAATGATCAAAATAAGCATGAAAATCACTATTTTAATAACTGGATTTCGATCAGAGAACCACAGTAAATCACACAAAGTACAACTTATGCAATATGTCTGGAACGAATCTAAAGTAGAAAACCGAAGTTTTCTCGTGTTTCCCACTGCTAAAATGCATGAAATAACACTGTTATATTGCTGAACATGTTAGGAAATAGATTGAAACAAATCTGCCGATGGCTTCTACAATTCTTGATGGAAATCGCTTATTTCTCTAATGTTATTGTTTAAAGCGTATTTAAGTGCTTAAAATGATCAAAATAAGCATGAAAATCACTATTTTAATAACTGGATTTCGATCAGAGAACCACAGTAAATCACACAAAGTACAACTTATGCAATATGTCTGGAACGAATCTAAAGTAGAAAACCGAAGTTTTCTCGTGTTTCCCACTGCTAAAATGCATGAAATAACACTGTTATATTGCTGAACATGTTAGGAAATAGATTGAAACAAATCTGCCGATGGCTTCTACAATTCTTGATGGAAATCGCTTATTTCTCTAATGTTATTGTTTAAAGCGTATTTAAGTGCTTAAAATGATCAAAATAAGCATGAAAATCACTATTTTAATAACTGGATTTTCGATCAGAGAACCACAGTAAATCACACAAAGTACAACTTATGCAATATGTCTGGAACGAATCTAAAGTAGAAAACCGAAGTTTTCTCGTGTTTCCCACTGCTAAAATGCATGAAATAACACTGTTATATTGCTGAACATGTTAGGAAATAGATTGAAACAAATCTGCCGATGGCTTCTACAATTCTTGATGGAAATCGCTTATTTCTCTAATGTTATTGTTTAAAGCGTATTTAAGTGCTTAAAATGATCAAAATAAGCATGAAAATCACTATTTTAATAACTGGATTTCGATCAGAGAACCACAGTAAATCACACAAAGTACAACTTATGCAATATGTCTGGAACGAATCTAAAGTAGAAAACCGAAGTTTTCTCGTGTTTCCCACTGCTAAAATGCATGAAATAACACTGTTATATTGCTGAACATGTTAGGAAATAGATTGAAACAAATCTGCCGATGGCTTCTACAATTCTTGATGGAAATCGCTTATTTCTCTAATGTTATTGTTTAAAGCGTATTTAAGTGCTTAAAATGATCAAAATAAGCATGAAAATCACTATTTTAATAACTGGATTTCGATCAGAGAACCACAGTAAATCACACAAAGTACAACTTATGCAATATGTCTGGAACGAATCTAAAGTAGAAAACCGAAGTTTTCTCGTGTTTCCCACTGCTAAAATGCATGAAATAACACTGTTATATTGCTGAACATTTAGGAAATAGATTGAAACAAATCTGCCGATGGCTTCTACAATTCTTGATGGAAATCGCTTATTTTCTCTAATGTTATTGTTTAAAGCGTATTTAAGTGCTTAAAATGATCAAAATAAGCATGAAAATCACTATTTTAATAACTGGATTTCGATCAGAGAACCACAGTAAATCACACAAAGTACAACTTATGCAATATGTCTGGAACGAATCTAAAGTAGAAAACCGAAGTTTTCTCGTGTTTCCCACTGCTAAAATGCATGAAATAACACTGTTATATTGCTGAACATGTTAGGAAATAGATTGAAACAAATCTGCCGATGGCTTCTACAATTCTTGATGGAAATCGCTTATTTCTCTAATGTTATTGTTTAAAGCGTATTTAAGTGCTTAAAATGATCAAAATAAGCATGAAAATCACTATTTTAATAACTGGATTTCGATCAGAGAACCACAGTAAATCACACAAAGTACAACTTATGCAATATGTCTGGAACGAATCTAAAGTAGAAAACCGAAGTTTTCGTGTTTCCCACTGCTAAAATGCATGAAATAACACTGTTATATTGCTGAACATGTTAGGAAATAGATTGAAACAAATCTGCCGATGGCTTCTACAATTCTTGATGGAAATCGCTTATTTCTCTAATGTTATTGTTTAAAGCGTATTTAAGTGCTTAAAATGATCAAAATAAGCATGAAAATCACTATTTTAATAACTGGATTTCGATCAGAGAACCACAGTAAATCACACAAAGTACAACTTATGCAATATGTCTGGAACGAATCTAAAGTAGAAAACCGAAGTTTTCTCGTGTTTCCCACTGCTAAAATGCATGAAATAACACTGTTATATTGCTGAACATGTTAGGAAATAGATTGAAACAAATCTGCCGATGGCTTCTACAATTCTTGATGGAAATCGCTTATTTCTCTAATGTTATTGTTTAAAGCGTATTTAAGTGCTTAAAATGATCAAAATAAGCATGAAAATCACTATTTTAATAACTGGATTTCGATCAGAGAACCACAGTAAATCACACAAAGTACAACTTATGCAATATGTCTGGAACGAATCTAAAGTAGAAAACCGAAGTTTTCTCGTGTTTCCCACTGCTAAAATGCATGAAATAACACTGTTATATTGCTGAACATGTTAGGAAATAGATTGAAACAAATCTGCCGATGGCTTCTACAATTCTTGATGGAAATCGCTTATTTCTCTAATGTTATTGTTTAAAGCGTATTTAAGTGCTTAAAATGATCAAAATAAGCATGAAAATCACTATTTTAATAACTGGATTTCGATCAGAGAACCACAGTAAATCACACAAAGTACAACTTATGCAATATGTCTGGAACGAATCTAAAGTAGAAAACCGAAGTTTTCTCGTGTTTCCCACTGCTAAAATGCATGAAATAACACTGTTATATTGCTGAACATGTTAGGAAATAGATTGAAACAAATCTGCCGATGGCTTCTACAATTCTTGATGGAAATCGCTTATTTCTCTAATGTTATTGTTTAAAGCGTATTTAAGTGCTTAAAATGATCAAAATAAGCATGAAAATCACTATTTTAATAACTGGATTTCGATCAGAGAACCACAGTAAATCACACAAAGTACAACTTATGCAATATGTCTGGAACGAATCTAAAGTAGAAAACCGAAGTTTTCTCGTGTTTCCCACTGCTAAAATGCATGAAATAACACTGTTATATTGCTGAACATGTTAGGAAATAGATTGAAACAAATCTGCCGATGGCTTCTACAATTCTTGATGGAAATCGCTTATTTCTCTAATGTTATTGTTTAAAGCGTATTTAAGTGCTTAAAATGATCAAAATAAGCATGAAAATCACTATTTTAATAACTGGATTTCGATCAGAGAACCACAGTAAATCACACAAAGTACAACTTATGCAATATGTCTGGAACGAATCTAAAGTAGAAAACCGAAGTTTTCTCGTGTTTCCCACTGCTAAAATGCATGAAATAACACTGTTATATTGCTGAACATGTTAGGAAATAGATTGAAACAAATCTGCCGATGGCTTCTACAATTCTTGATGGAAATCGCTTATTTCTCTAATGTTATTGTTTAAAGCGTATTTAAGTGCTTAAAATGATCAAAATAAGCATGAAAATCACTATTTTAATAACTGGATTTCGATCAGAGAACCACAGTAAATCACACAAAGTACAACTTATGCAATATGTCTGGAACGAATCTAAAGTAGAAAACCGAAGTTTTCTCGTGTTTCCCACTGCTAAAATGCATGAAATAACACTGTTATATTGCTGAACATGTTAGGAAATAGATTGAAACAAATCTGCCGATGGCTTCTACAATTCTTGATGGAAATCGCTTATTTCTCTAATGTTATTGTTTAAAGCGTATTTAAGTGCTTAAAATGATCAAAATAAGCATGAAAATCACTATTTTAATAACTGGATTTCGATCAGAGAACCACAGTAAATCACACAAAGTACAACTTATGCAATATGTCTGGAACGAATCTAAAGTAGAAAACCGAAGTTTTCTCGTGTTTCCCACTGCTAAAATGCATGAAATAACACTGTTATATTGCTGAACATGTTAGGAAATAGATTGAAACAAATCTGCCGATGGCTTCTACAATTCTTGATGGAAATCGCTTATTTCTCTAATGTTATTGTTTAAAGCGTATTTAAGTGCTTAAAATGATCAAAATAAGCATGAAAATCACTATTTTAATAACTGGATTTCGATCAGAGAACCACAGTAAATCACACAAAGTACAACTTATGCAATATGTCTGGAACGAATCTAAAGTAGAAAACCGAAGTTTTCTCGTGTTTCCCACTGCTAAAATGCATGAAATAACACTGTTATATTGCTGAACATGTTAGGAAATAGATTGAAACAAATCTGCGATGGCTTCTACAATTCTTGATGGAAATCGCTTATTTCTCTAATGTTATTGTTTAAAGCGTATTTAAGTGCTTAAAATGATCAAAATAAGCATGAAAATCACTATTTTAATAACTGGATTTCGATCAGAGAACCACAGTAAATCACACAAAGTACAACTTATGCAATATGTCTGGAACGAATCTAAAGTAGAAAACCGAAGTTTTCTCGTGTTTCCCACTGCTAAAATGCATGAAATAACACTGTTATATTGCTGAACATGTTAGGAAATAGATTGAAACAAATCTGCCGATGGCTTCTACAATTCTTGATGGAAATCGCTTATTTCTCTAATGTTATTGTTTAAAGCGTATTTAAGTGCTTAAAATGATCAAAATAAGCATGAAAATCACTATTTTAATAACTGGATTTCGATCAGAGAACCACAGTAAATCACACAAAGTACAACTTATGCAATATGTCTGGAACGAATCTAAAGTAGAAAACCGAAGTTTTCTCGTGTTTCCCACTGCTAAAATGCATGAAATAACACTGTTATATTGCTGAACATGTTAGGAAATAGATTGAAACAAATCTGCCGATGGCTTCTACAATTCTTGATGGAAATCGCTTATTTCTCTAATGTTATTGTTTAAAGCGTATTTAAGTGCTTAAAATGATCAAAATAAGCATGAAAATCACTATTTTAATAACTGGATTTCGATCAGAGAACCACAGTAAATCACACAAAGTACAACTTATGCAATATGTCTGGAACGAATCTAAAGTAGAAAACCGAAGTTTTCTCGTGTTTCCCACTGCTAAAATGCATGAAATAACACTGTTATATTGCTGAACATGTTAGGAAATAGATTGAAACAAATCTGCCGATGGCTTCTACAATTCTTGATGGAAATCGCTTATTTCTCTAATGTTATTGTTTAAAGCGTATTTAAGTGCTTAAAATGATCAAAATAAGCATGAAAATCACTATTTTAATAACTGGATTTCGATCAGAGAACCACAGTAAATCACACAAAGTACAACTTATGCAATATGTCTGGAACGAATCTAAAGTAGAAAACCGAAGTTTTCTCGTGTTTCCCACTGCTAAAATGCATGAAATAACACTGTTATATTGCTGAACATGTTAGGAAATAGATTGAAACAAATCTGCCGATGGCTTCTACAATTCTTGATGGAAATCGCTTATTTCTCTAATGTTATTGTTTAAAGCGTATTTAAGTGCTTAAAATGATCAAAATAAGCATGAAAATCACTATTTTAATAACTGGATTTCGATCAGAGAACCACAGTAAATCACACAAAGTACAACTTATGCAATATGTCTGGAACGAATCTAAAGTAGAAAACCGAAGTTTTCTCGTGTTTCCCACTGCTAAAATGCATGAAATA